>VXBZ01005898.1:145542-192315 GCA_013399135.1 Heliornis fulica | reverse complement strand
TGCCCGCGCTGCGGCTCTGCACAAGTAGCCTTGTCCTTCCTCCTGCCCCCCTCCTTTTCTCTTTTATACCCCCTTCTTCCCCCCACCTCTCCTCCTTTTCTCTATTTTTTGCTCCCCTTCTTTCCCTACTTCTCATTTTCTCCTTATTTCCCCCTCCCTCTCCTCCCCCTCCTCTCCCAGGGAAAGCCCCAAGAGCTGGCTGATGGCACTTGGTGGTCCCCAATAGCCAGCACCCCAAACCCCGTGTCATAGGCCGGGTGAGACGGGCTGCCCGCCAAGGTGCTGCCCACTAGGGTGCTGCCCGCCACTTTCCCAACGGCTTTGCATCCCCCAAGTACGTTACAAACCTTCCCAGTGCCACATAAGCTACGGAGAGCTTTCACCGTGACCTCATTGCTTGGCCCAAACTCTGTAATTACTCATTTTTATTTTTTTCCCTTTTCCACAGCAAGTGTGGTAAAAACTGGTGTTTTAACATCGTTCCGGGAGCTTCTGTTTGTGTAGCGGCGTGTCATTGATTGCGCAGTGCGTAGTTAACAAAGTTCCTTGAGTTCAAACAGCGGGCATCTGTTACGGGTGCAGCGTGTGCACCCGTGGAGGTTGGGGAGCCCTTTACCGAGGCACATGGTGCCTCATGGCGCCCCGTTACCTTTGACGGGATGGTGGGTGCTGCCCGCGTGGTCACAGCTGCAGGGATGTGTTTTCATATTCACTTTTGGTTTTGAGCATGCTGTTTGTGCTGGGTTGCCAGGCTTCCAGCACAGGGGACTCACATCTTCTTTTTATGCCTGGAGGCAGCTCTGCAGTGCGGGTGGGGAATGGTTAATTTTTGTGTCTGGAGGTTGAATTGGTGCTGGAGACTTTGGGCTAGCCTTGTGGAGAATGCACCTACAGCAACTATTGTTTTGCAGCCTTGGGGACATAGGTATCGTAATTGATCTCTGTGCCCTGGGTTTCTGACTTTGAATTTAGCCCCTGCTGCTGCAGCTCTCTCCCTCCCTCAAAGGAGGCTTTTCCTCAGGCATACCTGGAGGCATTTGGAGTAGAAGTGTCTCTTCTGGGGCCACAGAGTTTGGCTGAAAACATTTTTAGGGGGCAGCCTCCCATGAGCAGGTATCGGTGACTGTGGAGGTTCCTGGCTGGGATCTGGCTCCAGGATCCTTCCCGCATGTGAATCCCTGTGCCATTGGTGGCTCCAGTGGTCCTGCACCAGCTCCACACTCCAGTCTGTTGACATGAGCGGGGTACATGCAGTGTTCTGAGACGTGATGTCCACCAGTGTGGAGAAGAAACAATCCTGAACACTGAAGGAGGGTTACAGACAGCTTTCTGGTTAGACAAACAGCTCTGGGGCTCCTGGAGCACACTGGGGCAGCTGTGCTGCTGTTAAGGGTTGTTGGACACTTTTTTTACATCCACAGACTTTGCAAGTGGCATTTGAGCAGCAGCGTTTGTTATCAAGGTGGTGCGGGTGGCACAGGCTCCCCTGGCCACATGCAGATAGCGGCACTGCAGCAGCATGGCAGGAGCTGCCCTGTCCCCAGTTCTGTTTGTCTCCCAGGAGCTGGCAGGGGCTGGGTCGGTCCCCTCTCTTGCCTGGTGGGAAGGGACAGCCCGCAACAATCTCCACAGAGGTATCTCCGAGGTGGCATCTCGCTCTCGGTCCCATATGGGCGGCATGGGGCTTCAGGCGATGCTTGTCTCGTGGCAGTGGCATTGCAGAAAATTCACTGCAGTTATTAAAGGCTGCAGATTATCTGACACTTGAGATCCCATAGGGCTACTCAGACAAATGCTGTCACCTCTCCGTGGCATGGTGTCTGCCAGAGGTTCATAAATACTAACAGATATTAAAAATCCTGTTTTCAGATGTACCACACAGCTTAGGCACGACGAATGTGATGTTATCAATGTGACTTATGCAGCTCCGTTTTTCCCACCTGTAAACTTTTTTTATCCTGAATAGGGTATGAAATAGGATGATAAAAGACCAAGAGGGGTGGAGTGGTGGGTCTGCTCTGCTACCTCAGGGGACAGACTGCTTTCTGCAGAAACAAATGGGGTTCTGAACTTCAATTTACGCTGTTGAAATTGTCCCTGCTGAAAGGGGAGTACTGCCAGGATCGCTGTGGGGACACAGGATTGCATTGCATTGCTGCAGTTAATCCACTTTCAGAAGATACTGTCAACTTGAAATACAACTTTAATTCTCCTTTGGAAATGGATTCTGGCATTGGAGTCTTATTTTTAGTCTGGTGCTGTTTGTATGGCTGTTGTGGCGGCAGATGCGGGAGGAGAGCAGGGAAGTGTGTTGGTGACCAGGGAAGGGTCTGGGTCCATCTCCTTGTGACGGGCTCCTTTCAGGACAGGGCTGAGTGTTGCTCACTTCCACATTCGTGTGGCAGATGCCTGGGAAGAGATGGACCCTGTGTTGCCTAGCAAAGGCAATGTGTGGGGTTTATTTTCCCTATAATTACTCTTCCTGGATTCTTCTGAAGCATACGGACAGAAGTATGTCCAGGTGTAGCTACACACCACAGCTCTGCCAGTGCCGCAGGGCTGGTGCTGGTTCAGGCAGTTGTGAGAAAGGCAGAAAAGTTCCTGGTCCCCATTTGTTTCAATTTTTCCCCCCTTTTTGTTTTATTTTAGAGCTGGTCTGGAGGTGAGTCCCAGGAGCTGTCACCCTGCTCACGGTACAGGAAGGCTGGTGGGAAGGCAGCATCCTGGGGTGCTCCCAGGGTACCAGATGCTTGCCCATCACGGCATTCCTGCCTGGGTCTCTTGCAGTCAGTGCAGGTCCTCGCTCTGGCATTTTCCTATTCTTGTTTAAAAACCCAGGATATGTAAGAAAATATCAAACAATCCATAATTGGGAGTAAAATTCTTCATTGTGTGTGTTTGTGCTGTGTCTAACAACAGGATCTCGGTTGTGTTATTCCTTTTTAATTAAATACTTTGGGGTCTGATCCTCTTTGCAGCCTGTGCCCTGGTAAATCCCTGGTGTTTAGCAGGTGCTGGGCTGTTCCTGAGCTGCTGGCTGGGAAAGAGGGTGCCTCTTAGATGGGCATGCAGTGCTTGTCCCTGTGCCGGGTGTGTTGTGACTCCATGCCTTTGCCTTGTTACAGGCTGGTGAGGATGGTCCCTTGTTGTCCCTCTCCTTGGGGTCTCCATCTGTCTCTGCAGCAGGGCTGCCAGTGATGGGGGTACTCCCCAGGTTGGCTGTGGAGCTGTGTGGGGTCTCCCCTATGCAGTTTTCCTCTCCATGAGACTTGTCAGCTCTCCTGAGCCAGATGTGAACCTGGGGGCTCCATCCTGGCTCAGCTGTAGTTGTGCAAAGCCCCTTTGGATTTTTTTTTTTTTGAGGTTGTCTTACTCTGGGCGCCCCCAGCCCCACACTCCAGGGGTTGGGGTCAGGGTGCTTTGCTGCACTCAGAGCCATTGTCAGGAAGCATGGCTGCTTGTCCCCTCATGTCCCTGAAGCCTGGTTCCTTTGAGAAGGACCAGAGGCAGGAGAAGGTGTGTGTGTGTTGACTCGAGAGATGTGTGCTGGAGGCTGAGGAGATGATTCGAGCCTGGGAAAGAGCTGGTCAGGTTCTACCTGCAGGAAAATATTCCCACAAAGACCTGCTCAGTTGGCAGAAAATGAGAAATGACCCATCTTCCCTTTCTACAAGGGAAATAAATTTCCTGTGCTTGCAGTTCACCATGGGTTATAGGTGAGAAGGGATGAGGAGGATGCCGAGAGGCAACGTGGGGTTTGGCTGCTGCTGGCTGCTGCTGGCTGCTGCCCACCCAAACCCTGCCTGACTCAGAGGGATGCTGGAGTACCAGTAGTGTGAGATGTCTGGGGTGGAGGATGCTAAACACTCCCATCTTTAGTTTTTGCAGCAAATGTGTAATAAAGTCTATTTTGGGATACTGAGCACATCTGCGATTTTCTTTCACGCTTGCTTTTTTTTTAGAGAGCGTGAACCAAACATTACAGTGTGATTACAGTTTCTGTTCTAATAAAAAGAAGAGCATAGGTAGGAGGAGGAAGCCTTGAGAATAGCTTTTTTTCCCCGTGATCCAGCCACGCTGACACCTTGAGAGTGAGTCTGTGTTTCAAACGCCTTGTACCCAACTGCTGACCTGTGCAAGAAGCATTTTGCTTCTGTTAAAGTGACAAAATCCCCCAGTGGAAAGGTTGGGGCTGGGGTGACTCCGTGTTGCTGGGTGGCAGCTCTGCTGGGAGAAGCCCTATGCTTGAAAAGAGTGTGGATTTTAAAGAAAAGACTTGAATTTGTCAGAAATGGTGCAGGAATGTTTTGTAACGTGTGTTTAACATGAGGGTGTTTCACATGCTCAGGGCCAGTTCCTCTATAGCAGCTGCAGGCCAGGCCCTGCTTGACCACAGACATGACAGTGGAGGCTGAAACTGGGAACCTGGAGCTGTAAAAGTCTCTTCCCCGGGGCCAAAATCCATTTTCCACATCCCTACCCTGGAAAACGGGGACGCAGGAGTGCCTCAAATTCCCATAACTGTTTCTGTTTAAGGTTGCACAGCAGTCTCCTAACCCTAGCCTTATTCCCAAAAATAGCTCAACCATTTGGCTAAAAATAAACTAAAAAAAAATAAAATCAAACAAACCCCCCCCCAGCCTCGGACAAGCAGCTGCATCGAAGCATCCAGTTAGAGTTTGGAGAGGTTAGAAATCACTGCAAAGAGGGACTGGAAAGCACTGGTCAAACATTAATGATAAGCAGTGCTGGTAATTAAGCCTGTGGCATGCAGAAGCGTTTCTGTGGAGGATTACATGCGTCTTGAGGCGGTGTTTTATTCTTCACTCAACCGTTTTTGTCTCCAGTTGGTATTTTTCTAAGGCTAACTAACGATGATTGTCTGGGCTGTGCGGGCAAGGATCGGAGCTGAACTGCCTGGAGTCGCAGCTGAAGGCATGGCAATTTGCTTTTAACAATAAAAATTGTAAAAGCAAACAGGCCATCTATTAATAGCAAGCTTTTTAGCCTTGCCTTTAATTCCATCCTGTTGCCTTTGCTTTGTGTACTTCCTTTCTGACTAAAACTGCTCCTTTCTGGCTGTAGCCCTTGATGTCTTCTCTGTTGGAGAGGGTTTTTCTTTTTCTTTTTTTTTTTTTTTTTAAGGTCAGTTAAAGGCAGGAGGTGGAGAGTAAAAGGTGGTGAGTATTGTAGGTCAGCCAGAGGAAACTTTCACACCAAACCTTGTTAGTTTGCCAGCCACCACAGGTGTAGGGTCCCTGTGAGCATCTTCCTCAAGGGGTAGCCACACTTACATCTCTTAGCTGCAGTGATGAGCAACTGAAAACAGTCTTTGGTTGCTTATTTCTTGGGTTGCAGGGCTCTGTGTCCTTTTGGGGGCCTTTAACCTGCTGTCCTCGCTGAGAAAACGTGGGGGTGGTGATGGGGGGGCACCCATTGCCATACCTGTAGACAAGATGCTCCCACTGCAGGAGCTAGCACTGCACTCTCCACTTGGTTGGGGTGTCTGGGAGTGGGGTGGGAATTTTCCAAGAAAATCGGATGTGGGGTGACTGAGTGTGCTGTTAGCTCATTTGCCTTTCCCCGAAACCATTTGCTCAGGGGATTTCACAGGGGAGTTTCCTATGTAGAGCTGTGTGTAGGAAGTGGGTGTTGAGGCTGGAGGGCAGCGTGGAGGCTCTCCTTGGCTGGTCACTTCTGGTCACTTGGGTTGTCTTCTGCTGAGAAGCATCCCCAGGTCCCTCTGCTCTCACCCTGCAATGGGACGGGCTGCTTCTATCACAGAAAATACCTCCAGGTTCAGACTGAAACCTGCTTCTGGTTTCAGCTCAGAAATATTTTTGTGCTTGCTGAGCTCTGGTCTTGGGAAGTACGGGCTGGTTTTTGCTGAGCAGGTTTTGCCAGTGCTAAGCACAGGGTGTTGTGGACTTGTCCTGCCCATCCTCTCCCCAGCCAGCAGATCCGTGCCCACGCCTGGACTTTGAGCGCCGCAGATGCTGTGCGGGAGCCAGGAGAACCCAGCACTCATGTCCTGCAGCCTTGTCCCGCTCCTCAGCTCCCTCATCTCTTGCAAGTAGCCAACATCTATTCTTTTCCCCGTGTTAATTGCTGAGCAGTGATGAGGTGCAGCGGTGTTTAGTGTTTTGCAGAGATTTGCAGCTCTAACCTGCAGGAACTGTGCAGACACCGGGCTGCTGGCCGGGCCCATCCTGATCCCCAGCAGCTCGGGGTGCTGGGTGGTGGCTGCTTGCCGGTGATGGGCCAACACTGCTCTGGAACCCCACACTGCTGGGTTGCTGTTTGCAGCAAGCACCGTGGGAAAGACGTGTTGAAGTGTGCTGTGCTCAGGCTGTGTCTTGCCTTTAGGGACACCGTGCCAGTCTCAAAGTGTCTCCACTCATTGGCAAGGGGCGATAAGGCCGTGGCTGCTCATGTTGCTGACAGCTGTAAAGCATCTCTGTTATTATTATTATGTTATTATGCAATACTCTCCCTCCTGACTCCATGCACCTTTCCACCAGCTGGCTCTGTAACCCAGGGCAGCCCTCCTGCTTTTGGTGTAACCCATTGCACTGAGGCTTGCCGAGCCACATCCGAGCAGCGAGTGGTTGGCTAGTGTTTACCTGAATAGACCAACATTTGATTTGGGCAGTTAGTATTTTGCCTTTGGCAATAAACTGGGCTCCAATAGTCGTGTGTGGAGCTGTTCACTTGATTGCCATCACTCTTCTATGTTGCAGAAGATGAGCAGTACGTGACAAGACAATTGAAGGCTTAGTTTACTAACTTGTAGCCTGGGGAAACCCAGCTGGTTGAAAAGGTCTCCTCTGGCCTCTGCCCTCATCTAGCTCCTGCCTGGCAGCAGGATGGCTGCTGGGTCAGGAAAAGCCTGTTCTACCCTGAGGCCGCAGTGATTTATATATATATATATACATTAAATATACATGTATGCAATATATATGCATTAAATATGCATATATGCACTATATAGAGGTGCATTAAATATATATCAGTATTTTTGCTTATGGGCTCTTTCCTGGCCTGAGCCAAAATCCCGGGAGCTGCCGGCCGGTGGTTGGCACAAGGCCCCGCGCCAGCGGCTGTGAAGTGTGTTTGGACACTGAGCCACCTACCCGCGGGCAGGGCAGAGGAGCTGGCTGGGCAGAGGAGCTGGCTGTTACACTAACAAGGTGGAAGGAAACACTCCTGGGCTGGGCTTTTCCTCCCCTCCATCCTTCTTCACGCCTCTTCTAGGGATTCTCGCTGCTCAGCCTGTCATGTACCTGTTGCATCTTGCTGACTCCAGTAATTCCTTTTTTCCAGTCGTTTTGTTTGAGAAGGAATTCCAGCCGAAGCCAATTTAGTCTAAAAGCACGCCTGCTCCCGCCATCCAGCTGTAATTGATAGTGTTTGTACTCCAGACACATTTGTCCTGTTCTGCTTTACAAAAGCTTAATGCACTTAGTTTTGAGCTGGCTGGTTGTTAAAGGGCTTTTTGATTTCCTTCGGCAGAAGGAGGGGTGAGCACCTGCGAGGCTGTTGTAGCCGGGTGTTTTGGGAGCAAATCGGGTTCATTGGTCTTGCTCACAACTTAAACAAGATCCCTGTTAACCTTTTTTGGGGCCTTGGATGAGCAGTGGTTTGCTGTGGGCTTTTGGTCTGCGAGTTCAGTGGAGTTTTGTGGGATCTGTAGGAGAGAGGGACCTTGGACTGGCCCCAGCATGGGTTTTGTATGCGGTGGGGTCAGTAATTTCTGTCATTTCAGTGTGTTTAAAGGGTCAGCAAACAGTATTTAGGTCTGGTCCTTCTTAAAGTATGCTGTATACCCATAAGAGGATTTTCTAAGACTATTAAAGTAGAAAACAGAGGCAGCGTTCACTTGATAGATGTAATTTGTTTGCAGTGTTGTGGCAGTGCACTGATTTGCAAAGCAGGGATCCAATTTTTTGTGTATGGTAAAGGGTATAGAAAAGCTGAGTAAGATGTGCAACAGACAAGACTAGACAATTTGAAGCATTTCTCTGGTATTGCAATCCAAGAGCTTTTCAGCAGCCATAAAAATTAAGTACCGCTAGACTACAGCCATGCTGAGCTCTGTAGACGGAGCCTCAATTGGCTTAAGAGGGGAAAAAAAGAAAATATCTCACTGCTGGCAAATTAAATGTAGGGGTGGGGGGAAATCCACTTTGTGAGCAGCCCTGCCATCTTTTATTATGATTTCTGTGTAATTCAAAGTCAAGCAGCTGCTGCACGTAGGGACTGGAGTGATGCTGGGGGACTCAGGCTGCACGGGGGGGTGTCTGCTCAGCAGCAGCCCTGTGTTTCTGGGGGCTGCAAAGCCAAGCTTAAAACACAGTATTAATCTTTATTATTTTGTTTGGCTTGCAGGGGGGTGTTTTGCATGTCAGTTTTGTTTATCCTGAGTTGTGAAAGTTGTTTTTAATTTTTTCCCCCTCTCTTGCTTCCTTCCAGCTCACCTTTTCTCACAAATGTTTGCTCAGGGAGGGAGTGCAGTAAAATTAGCCATGATGCCCAGAGGGCTGTCTTCCTTGTATAGGCTCAGTTAATGCTGCACAGTACAGCATTTCTGGAGGTGGTTTCTTCCAGTGCAGTTGAATGGATGGAAGTGGGACTTCCCACTTGACAAGTCCCATTCCGATAACTGCAGGGTGGGAAGATCAGCTTCACCTGATGTTTCCTCTATTATGAATGAGCTTGGCATGGTGATAACTGTGAATGCCCAGTGCCTGTCCAGAGAAAGCAACTGCTGGGATGGGGATGGCTGTGAGTCATCTCCCAGGACGCTGTCCTCTCCTGCACAGGATGGGCTGGCTGCTGCAGCTGGCAGTGCCGCAATGGACTGTGCCAGAACCCTGCAAGCACCAAGCCCAGCATCCCAGGACCACCTCAGACCTTATCCCTGTGGATAAGCAGAGTTCCCTCCTGGTGCAGAAGCTGGGTGCTGTGCTCCTGGCTTTGCTCAGTGCTGGTGCTCGGCCGGCCCTGGGCACCGTGTGCTTGGTTGGAGCTGCTCTGCAGCTACTTTACCCAGCAGGAACCCGAGCCAAGAGGATTTCCGGACAATAAACAGTGCTAGGCCAAGTGTTGAGGATTTCTGTCCCGACTGGGTGGGTTACACTGATCCATTCTCCCAGTGTCTGCGGCCCCAAGGATCAAGCTGTTGGTTACCATGGTGTCCAGCAATGGAAATAACATCTGGATGGGGCCTGGGGTGTGTGGAGCTGATTTTGATTGTGAAGTGAGGGGCTCAAGTGGGTCATTTCTCTCTCTTTCCCCCTTAGATCTCCTGCTGCTTTCCAACCCCCTTAGCTGGGGTTTAGAAAACCACAGCTTTTTTTTTTTTTTTGATTCGAAAAACATCTGAACCAGAATGAGCAAGCAGCATAGTGGCACTGGGACCTTGGACCTTGGTGACACATTGCAGGGGCTCAGCCAGCCCAGGATGCTGGTGGAAGGCTCGGTCACACCTCGCCACCCAGACCTGCCCTCCCATCCGTGCTGGTGACTGTTGTGTGGGAAATCTGACAGCACCCCTAGGGAAAACTTAACCCTGAGGGATGAGGGCTGGACACACCTGGGTACCAGACCTTGCTTCTGGGTTGCTGTGGTGATGTATGCCCTGGCCGGGTGGGTCTGCAGCCTCTGTCCCCACAAGTGGGTGGCTGGGTGGACTTGCCAGGAGAAAAGGGAGGAAATTGCTCTGGGAAATGGGCTCTTTACTGGTCAGCCTGCAGCCTGGCTCTGAAATGCTGGGAAACCTTAAAAAGGGACAAAATATCTGTAGGTGGCAGAGGTCAGAGTAAGGCCTGGCTGAGCTGGGGTGGATAACATGGTATTTAGGGTTTGGGGTTTTTTTGTTTCTATAACTGAGGAGCTCAGGCTTTCAGAAGACCAGAAAGCAACGGGAAAACCAACAAATTACAGCTCTGCTGCCTGATGCAAGCCCTGACAATTGCAAACTTGGAAAATTTTTTCCTGTTTAACTTTTGCCAGGGCAAATCACTGCTCTGACGAGCTCACTGCCCTGCTAAAATAACTGCTGGTCAGCAGACATCGGTGCACAGCTTGAACTGGGGAAAGGAGGGAGGAAGGGGTTTGAAGGCAGGAGGACCTCATTGTGTTTGCTTTGTGACCTCTGCAAAACGTTTGGGCTCTTATTCAAAAGTCATTTTTTTTCTGTTCTTGAGTCTGAAGTGTTCCTATGAGCCTGAATTTGATATGCTGGCAGCATGCTGGTCAAAACTTTTCTGCTTGGACTGCCAAAAATAAAAATACGCTGCCTGCATTTCAAGATGAGCACTGGTTTCATAACCCCGGCTGCCAACAGGGCAGGGGTGAAAAGAAGGAAGAGTTGAGACCCCAAAAACTTCCAAAGGTTGGTGCTTATGTTTGAACAGGAGCAACAGTTTCCCCAAGCAGCAGCACTGAGGTAGTGCTATCCCAGTGGCTATCTGGTGGCTTTGGTCTGGGTTTGTTTGGCTTTGTGTCACGTGTGATCCTGACTTTCTGCAAGGCCCTGCTGGAGCGAAGCTGTGATTAGGGACAATGTGACATGTTTGCTGGGTGGATGCAGTGCTCTGTGATTTAGGGGTAGGCTGCCTTGACTTGGAAAGAGAAAAACTACAACCAAACCAAAACCTGCACCAGAAAAGCCCATTTTGGCAGTCACCCCTGTGCACAGTGCTCCCCAAGTCTGTAAATATGTTGTGTGAGGAGGAAAAAAACCCTTGTATTTCCTCTCTCCACCCTTCATAAATCTTTCAAGTAGCCCTTTCCTCTGTTCCGTCCACACTGTGTGTGTCTCCTTTTATCAGAGGCTTTATTGGCCAACTCAGCTTTTCCAGGAAACTTGGCCTTGTTGGGCTCTGCTATTGTCCCGCCCATTGTCCTTGGTGAAGGTGACCTTACTGCAAGCCCTTACAGTGAGGCAGCTTGTCCTTGTGACAGCGGGGCTCTGGCTGGGGCCCTTCATGTCCCTGGATGCACCTCGACGTACGTTAAGGATGTTGTGCTCTGGGTTGATGATCATCACCCACCACTTTGTCGTCCCCAGTGTGGATCTAGGGATGAGGTCTGGGTGTTAAGCCCCATCATGTGTTGGCCATGGTTTAAAAAACATGTAACAGCCCTTTGCCCAGGGATTGTCTTCTGCTCTGGTTCTGCTCGATCATGGTGAATCCACCTTGGCTAGTGCCAGCTTTCCCCAGCAGTCAGTCCTGGATGGTCTTGTTTTCTCTCTGCTTAAAATATGACTGGGAGCTTTAGCCTCAATGGAGGAGGAAGATGAGTTGAAATTTAAACCTTTTGCTTTCCCAAGGTACTGGCCTTCCCTCTTAGGGATGAGAAGCAGGTCTCCTCCAGTGGGGCAGGAGCTTGGTGCTCACCTTTGTCTCTTGGACCTGTGGGCTCCTGGTATTTTAAATGGGATGTTATTGGTTTTGTGTGTTTGTTTTGTTTTTTTCTTTCCTGAGAGCTGTACATATTATTGACCCTTTCCCGCAGACGCAAGAGAGAGCAGTGGGGTTGATATTGATCGATGGATTTCTCTAAATCAGGAGATCTGCCTAAAAATGTGGCCAGTCTGGGTAAGCATATTTCAAGCTGCTAAATTATTCAGGTTTTTCTCAAAGCATTGCTTGTACTCGTGTAGAAATGACTAAGGACAAAGAGTAATGCAAAAATTGGCAAGAAAAACATGAATTAAAAATACATTGGTTGGGCAATGAGGACATTTGCTGAGCAACTTTTCGAGGCTGCCGGACAGTTTGGGGAGGTGGTGGTAAATTTGTGGGGGATTTTTAAAGTTGAGGATGTGTTTTGGGTTTGTTTTTCTTGGTTCTTGCAGGGATAAATGAAATGGGAGCTGGAACAGGCTGTGTTGGGAGGTGGTGTTACTTTGGCAGGCTTTTTTTGTAAATCAGGTCGTCTTCTCTACTACTTTTATGATAAATGGAACAATATGGGAGCGATTAGACTTTAAACTATTCATGAGATCTAAGCCAAGTAATATGATTTAATCTTTCTCCTGCATATATTTAATCTAAGCTGTGATTTCATTCAAATGTTTGAGCTTTGTACTTGTACCATATAATTATCTCTGGTTTTAGCAGATGACTTTTTTTTTTTTAAATGCCTGTGGTTTTTATTAGACTGCTTTTCTATGAGTTATTTGTGTTTGCTTTGTGGCTTGAAGATATCTCCAGCAAACACGAAAGGAGTTTCTTTTGATTAGCTCTGGTTTAGGTGCTTTCTGTAGCTGTAGTAAATCAAATGGTAGTTTGGTGGGGGGGTGTGTGTGTGATTTCTGCCACTTTTTTTTTCTGGAAACGGGGCCAGCAGGTAGTACAGACACTTGTTTTCCATATGGGGGGATATAATTAAACACTGTTTTGCAGCAGCTCTAGAAATAGCCTGTCTCAGAGCACAGGTTCACCTCTCCTGTTGAACTCAGACTAACTCTGTTAATTTTTACCCAGACTTGCTAATTTTTACACAGGTTTGCAACTTTTATCAACCCGTCTGGGTAGTGTACATGGTGCTGCGATGGATTCCCAGAATTTTGGGGAGGTGAGGGAAGAGGAGCCTGTTTGGGAGGCAGATGGGAGCTTTGTGCTGGGGCAGGTCATGTTTGTGGGAGAAGGACACGGAAGGAAAGATGCATGGAGGTGTGCCCAGACTTGGGTGAAGAAATTGTGGGCTATTGTGGGCTGCAAACGTAATTCAGTTGTCTTCGTAATGCTCCAGCAGCTTCAAGTCCTAAATTATATTGGGTCATTAATTGCATCCATGGACTTTTTTAACCCTGGTCTGCTGCCTTCAAACTGTACCTCTTCATGACTCCTCAAGGAGAGGTTTATAGCAAAATGCCAAACCCTCCATGGGCATATTGATGTGTGCAGATGGGGTTTTAAGATTTGAATAAATAAGAAAATAGCTATTATCCCTAATGACACCTCTTAAAAACTGGCAATAAGTGGGCTTTATACAAAGTTGAAAGTACAGGAAGGTTGGCTTACATCAAAATATTTAAGAGAAGTATGTTCTGTATCTGAATTTCTCCGTGGCGTGAAGAAGACCGTTCCGCAGCGTCAGGCTTCACCCTGCTGTGTGTGCCAGCCCGCCTTGGTGGTGACAATGTGGTTGTTTATTACTGCAGCCTAGTCCTGCCCAAGGTAGGAAGCAAAGACAGATAGTGAGCTGCCAGCTGGGAAGGATGCTCCTGGCAGGACAGCAGCCTCATCTTTATCTCCTGTGATTTGTGCTTGACTCTCTGCCTCTTGTCTTCAGGAGAAATATGGTTTGGATGTCCTGCTCTGAGAGGTTGACTCGCTGATGGGCTTGGTTAGGCAGGAGGGGAAGTGGAGCAGGAACACTGAGCTGGAGCTCGAATCGCTGTGGGTAGAGACCCACATCTTTGGGGCTGGTCTTAAGTGACACAGAGTAGTGGCTCTTCTAAAAAATACCTGCTCCTCTTGGTTGCTGGGGTGTGCAGTGCCCCCCACCCCTTGGGGTGTTGCCAGGAGGTCTTCAGGGCTGCTGGGTGACGGTATGGCAGAGAGCAGCCTGAGTCACCTAACAGCAGCCCCCACATCCTCATGGCTTGGAGGATTCAGCGCAGCTTCCCGTGCATGGTGGGGCACCGCCAATCCCTATGGAGGGCTCTGGTTCTCCCGGTGTTCCTGCAGACACCACGCCTTGGGGAGAGGAAGGGAATCAAGTCCCACTGGGGAGGGTGCAGTTGTTTTCCTGAAATAATCCTGTTGGCGTGCCTGGCTCTGAACAACAGGAGGACCCCATGGTTTCACCTGACTCCTGTGCCCTGTAGCTTGGGCTTTATAGACCCCCCCCGCCAGGCAACAAGGCAGCTGTTTGTATCCAAGTGGTATTTGCTTCTTATTTTGCCATCAGAATTAAAATTTTTAATGAAAGGCAGTCTGAAAAAAACCCCTCTCTAAATCCTCTCCCCGCTAATCTGCATATTTTATAATTTTCCCAAAAGCCTGGCAGTTACTCCCTAAATCTCCTCTGAGAGCTGTTATTAAGACTTAGCAATCTATTAGCGACCCGGCGAGCCGTTTGAGGTGGGCTTGTCAAAGGAAGAGCTCTTCATTGCCGAGCTGATCCAGCGCTTCCCACCGCGGTGCCGTGTTCTGGGAAACGGAACATGGTGTCGATGTGTGAGGCCATCCCATCCCGCTGCACGCGTGGCTGTGTGGCACCGTGGGGTGATCGAGGGAATGGGAAGTGAAACGCCGGGGAGCGGTGGGAGTCTGGTTACACTATGTAGAGAGGACTTCTGCCTCTGCTGTGGCTGCTGAGGGCTCTGATGTGCTATGGAGGGGGTTGCTGGTGTCTGTGGAGGAGAAGCTTCAGCCTGGAGAAGAGGAGGCTCCAGGGTGACTGTATAGTGGCCTTCCAGTACCTCAAGGGGGCCTACAAGAAAGGTGGGGAGAGACTGTTCAGTAGGGCCTGTTGTGACAGGACAAGGGGTGATGGTTTCAAAATAGAGGGAGGGAGATTTAGATTGGATATTAGGAAAAAGTTCTTTACTGTAAGAGTGGTGGAGCACTGGAACAGGTTGCCCAGGGAGGTTGTGGATGCCCCATCCCTGGAGACGTTCAAGGCCAGGTTGGATGAGGCCCTGAGCAACCTGATCTAGTTGGGGGTGTCCCTGCTTCTTGCAGGGGGGTTGGACTAGATGACTTCTGGGAGTCCCTTCCAACTCTAACCACTATTTTGGAACGGTCTACCCAGGGAGGTGGTTGAGTCCCCATCCCTGGAGGTGTTTAACAGACGGGTAGATGCGGTGCTTGAGGACATGGTCTAAGGGTAGACTTGGTTGCGGTAGGTTAATGGTTGGTCTTAGGGGTCTTTTCCAGCCTTAAAAATTCTATGGTTCTATGATTCTATAAATAGCTGGTGGGGGTTGAAGGGTAGAAGCCTACTTAGGAGTTGGGGATGGTGACTTGGAAGAGCAGCAGGCTTGGTTGGCTAACACTACTCTGGGATTTGGCTCCTCTTTATGTCCTCCCTGCTCCAGGTTTTCCATGGCTAACGGGTCTTGCAGAGTAAATACTTGTCTCTGTTTTTCCGGAGTGTTTTAGCCAGAGCTTTGCCACTTCCATGCCAATGTGTGTGTTTGGCAAGCCCTCATCTGCGGTCCTATCCAGCACAGCCTGTGGGCAGGGAAGGTCTTGTTTCCTGCATGCACTGGAGGGATGCTCACAGCCATGTCTGGCATCAAGTCCTGCCTGGGAACATGGTGGGAGCTTGGGGACAGACTCTGCTCCCCAGCATGGCATGGATGAATGGCTCTGCCTTTCGCAGCAGGGCACAGGGTGGTGAGATCTCTGCCACCCCGGCAGATACATCAGGGAACCTTTTTTGGGTCTATTTCTAGTTCAGATGATGTGCTGTTTGCTGCAGGCAGTGGTGCTGAGGCTGGGAGGGCTGTCAGCCTGGGCTGGGTTGGTGGCATCCCCAAGCTGCCCTGGTCTGTGTTTGGGGAGTCAGTTGTGTGCAGTGGAGGGGTGCTGGTTGGTGGCTGCTGGTTCTGCATCGTGCAAGGAACGTGGTGCAAGGATGCAAGGAACTTTATTCTGCTCCATGCTGCTGGAGGTTTGAGGACAGTTATAGCAAGAGCGATGCCTAACCGGGTTTAGGCATCGTGTAAAAACACTTCTTAAATGAAAGGTGCTGAGGATGTGAGTGGAGAGAAGGGGATGGAGGTCCTGCTGCTTTCTTTGAGCAGACCCTGCTCCTGGTGCAGCAGGATCCATTCAACTGCAGCTGCTCCAGGTACGTGAATAGGGCTGGCTCTGATTTTTGTAGTTGACTTTTTTTTTTATAACACTTTCCCCAAGCAGCAGTTGCTTCCAGGCCTTGCTGTGTCAGCGTGGTTGTGCTCAGAGCACCTTCTCTGGAGCTGGGTTTGGTTTGCAGGCTGCCTGGGATGGGCCCTTTGGACAGCCTGGCTGCTGAGCTGGACCCAGGGCATGCCAGGAGCATCCACCCGCAGCCGGCTGAGCCCACGCCGGGCAGCTGACATGTTGTAGGGATTTGGCATTTTTGGCACCGGCCCTGGTGGGGTTTCAAAGCAAACAAGTTCTAGGGTTGAGGATTAATAAGACTAAGTAGAGCATGAACAGTATCCGCTGGTGTTTAGCAGCCCTGCTGCCTGCTAATACCCTTGAACCATGAACAGTGACAAATGTCTTCTCAGCTCATACTTTAAAATCCAAACCCTTAACTGTAAGAAAACCTTAGCCTGGCCTAAGACAACCCATTTTTATTTCCATCTCTTAGCAGGCATTTTGAAATTCACTTCATAATTTTTAAGTTCAGCCTTGCAGAGCAGTTCCTGGGGTCTCCTCCCCAGGCTGTGAGCGTCTGTGGTGGTGACGCTTTGTTCCATGCAAAGTGGAACTCAGATGACTAAACTGCTGCCAAGATTCATTTCTCTTGAAATAGACTTTTCTGATCCACCAAGGACCTTGCATGTGCTGGGCAGCCCAGAGATGGAAGTTGAGGGAATTGGGAGCCCACGGTGTTGAGGGGCCCACCTGAGAGCCTTGCCCAGGGCAAGTGGTTTTAATGAAGGAATAGGAAGCTGGAGATACAAAGAGTATTTGAGTTGCATTTAAGTAGAAGAGCACTGTATTCAGATATCTTGTTTACTGCTTGGCATTTAATGGACTCGCCATGGGATTGTGAGGACCTGTTGTTAATTGCCCAGAGGCTGTGACCTCCTCTGGGAAGCCTTCAAGGGCCGTGGGGGTGGCTGGGGCTCTACTGGAGCCCCGTGTTGCCAGTCACGAGCATTGCCCATGCACGGGACACTCACCTCCTACAGAGCTGCTCTGCTTCCCCTCTGAGCTTACTCTGCTCTAATTCCCATCAGCCCTCCCCTGGCTGCTGCGGAGCAGAGGGGCTGTTGTCAAGCCCCCACGACACCAGGTTGTCATCCACTTGTGACATCTTGCTTTAAAATAAGACCCCAGCAAGACGAGCTAGCGTCCCCGGCACCCTGTGTGATTTTGTGGAGTTTGGGATGTGAAACTCTCTGCTGTGCTATTTCTAGTTTTATGTCAGATTTTAAAATAGCAGAGGTAGAACTTATTTATTTTTAAATTAAGTCCCAGGTTGGTGTGCACCAGTGTGGTGGTGAGACCTTTTGGGTGGACTTGAGGGTTTGACAGGAGAGCAGGTGTGAGGGAGGGTGGGGTTTACATCGTTCTCCCTGGGGTCCTGGAAGTGCATTGCTGACGTTCCAGCTGTTTCATTTCCAGTGACACGGTGCATTCAGCAGCTGGAAGCTACTAGTACAAGTGTTTGACTTTTTATTTTTCTGAGATGAAAGCTAATTTTTCCCTGTTGCCATTGTCCTGACAGTGTGCTGGGGAAGAGAAGCGGGTCGGTACGCGCACCGTGGTGGTTGGGCACCGGCCGGTTTCCGAAACAGATGCGTACGTGGCACAGAAGTTCTGCGACAACAGGATCGTCTCCTCCAAGGTGAGCTCACTCTGCTTGTCAGCAAGCATTGTGCATGTGTATTTCCTGCTCACATATTCACCCTGGTTTTGTTTGAAACTGAGAATCTCTTGAGTCCCATAAGGAGGGACATAAAGGTCCCTTTAGCAGTGGAGCAGTCTGGTATGTACCTTGCACCACAGCTCCAGCCTTTTTTCTTCGTCAGTTCCAGGCTGGATGAAAGCAAAGCACATGGACATGTTGGTTTTGTGGGTGCTGGTTTTTTTTTTTTTCTCTTGTCTGGGGTATTTCTTGGTGGTTTTGTTTGTATTTTGATGTTTTCTATCACTCCCCTTGGGTAGAAAGGAGAGGTTAATTGTAATGCAACACGAGCAACTCTGATTTGTGAAAGGGAGTGGGGATTGTTTTAAAAGGACAGAAATAAGATTATTTTATTTTATTTTATTTTATTTTATTTTATTTTATTTTATTTTATTTTATTTTATTTTATTTTATTTTTTTAGTTATGTGGTATTTTTCTCTCTTGAGATAGGATGAAAATAACCATGCTCTGTTTATCCCTTTGGATGAAAAGGGAAACATTTGTACGGTATTAATGCAGCTTTTGTTTATGGTGGAAAACTGTGATGACACCCATCTGCCTTCTGCTCAGCTTTTTTCCATGACATTCATGAAGCTATTTCAAAAGATTTGGAACCAATTTGAGTAAAATATCAAACAAGTGGTATTTGATATTGTCAACACAGCTGGATACATATTACACTGCTTAGGATTTATGATGCTCAGCATATAGTTAGGCTTCAGTCTTACTATACTTGAGCTGTAAGAGGGTTTTTCCTCTCCTTTTTTTATACAGATCTTACTTGGTTTCATGTTTCTGTGCTGAGTTTATACTGAGGAAAAGTTTTGAGTATTAGCATTCCCACTGATGTTTCCCTGGGATGCAAGAGGTGTGACGTCTTCTTACCTGACCGGTCTCGTTTTTAATTAAGTGGACACTGGTCTTGAGACTTGGCTGCTTATTCTTCTCTGCTTATTGCAGTCAGAGTGAAAGATCTGATACTAGACCCATAATTTTCCATGTTGTCCTTAAGTCTCACATGTTTTCCAAAGCAAATGGTTCAGCAGCCATCTTAAAAAGATAACGAAGCAGATCCTGATAGTAAATTTGGATGGGCAGCATGGCTTTTTTTTTAAGAGAAAAGCAGCTCTAAAGGGATTTTTGGAATTTATTTTGGAGGGGAAAAAACTCCTTGTGCTGTGCATTACCTGTTTGTGATACCACATCTCTGCAAACTTCTATCTGAAAGTCTTTTGCTGAGATGGATCCTGTTGTTCTTATCTTCTTTTACCCTTCACCATCTCCAACTGTGTGGTTCAAGTTATGTTAACTGAAGATAGTTCCTTATTTTAAAGCAAAGGAACTAAAACCCTCACGTAGCTGTGACACATTCCAACCATGCAGTGGACCGGCGTCCAGAGCTGGAGATGGAACCAGAAGTGGGAGCTCGGTGGCATCTCAGCATCCTGCTACATCCCACTCTAGGTTTTAAAGCCAGGACCCAGAGTGTGCTGGGGTTCCTTAGACAGCTCACTGTGGTGCTTCTTACTGGGTTAAAGAGAAAACTTCCCTATTTTGTGCAGATACTTCCCATTTTGTAACCCCAATAAGCCCCACAGCTTGGTCAGTTTGTGAGCCCCCCCACTCTCTCCCTGCAGTACACTCTCTGGAACTTCCTCCCGAAGAACCTTTTCGAGCAGTTTAGAAGAATTGCCAACTTCTACTTCCTCATCATCTTCCTTGTGCAGGTAAGAGCCTTGATGCCAAGGGTGGGTTTTCATAGAGTCATAGAATCCCTTGGGTTGGAAGAGACCTTTAAGATCATGAAGTCCAACCACATCCAAATCCTGCCTAGTCCACCTCTAGACATTGTCCTTCAACACCTCACCAATTCACAGATCAACACTCCCACACAGTTTGCACCCAGCCTGCTCAGAGATGGCTGGTCTTGGTGGTTCAGGTCTGGGGTATCCCTCTCTTCTGGACTGTGTGTTTAAGATGAGCATCTAAAGCATTTTATGCTCACAGTAAAGAGTTGCAGTTTGTAGTCATTCCAGCAGCTGCCGCAGAAACGGGGGATCCCAAGATGCAGCAGCTGTGGATGGCTGCTCCTGGCAGTGCTATGTGAAAGGCCAGTTTACCCTGGCATCAGCTGGCTCTTCTCCACCCCTCAATTTTGCTGGCATCGCTCCATTTTGTCAGAGCGAATTTGTAATTTGCCTTGAACTGAAGCGACGCCCTGGAGCTGGGATGCCCTTTTTGTGTAGTCGGCCGTTAAGTGACACGGTATTATTACATTTTATCCCTTGACCTTCTGGCCACGAAGAACACAGAATATTCTTGATTGTCCTTTCAAAACCTGTTGCAGTTTAGCTGCTTACCGCTCTTAAACACAGGTGAGAGAAGAGCCTAGCTCTTCCTCCTCGTGAGCATCAATAACATAAGCAAGGAACCCTCATGCTCTATTAGAGGAAAAAAATCCATACCCAGTCAAACAAAACCCAACCTGACAGCACTAATACACTTGCTGCCCTATAGACTGACTGCCCCATGGCACTTGTTGTTCTGGACATTTCACTTGCCTTAAAAAAAAACAAACACAAAAAACCCACACAAGCACTCAGGGACACTCCATTTATTTAATATAGCAAAGGTTATACCTTGATAAAAAGCATCTATAACTTAAATGCTGGTGCTTATCTATAAATTAATTAAATAGAATTGGTCTACATGTTGTACTAGGAGTGAAGTGTCACGTTGTTTGGGGAATGGTGTGGTGCATCTGCTGTACCCCATATCTGTTAGGTCTGTTGCTGTTTCAGCTCCAGATTCAGCTCTTGTTTTAGAGAGAGGAAGAGAAACAACACTTGTTAAACATAAAACACCTCTTAGTGCTCTAACAGGGACACAAATAGCTGTCTCTTTTGGTTCACCTAATGAAGTACTGGAAGGAAACGGAGTAAACTGGTGGAAGTGACTGTCCTGGAGTAAGTGCAGCTTGAGTATGTTTGTCAACAGACCAAGCTGACGTCAGTAAACTAATTTAGGATCTGTCAAGAAAGAAAAATGCCCATTTAACTGATGGAGAAGACTTCTGGACTGTGGTCTTCAGTCTCTGAACAATGAGCTAGGAAGAAACTGTTAAGTAACAGGAGAATTTTTTTTCACTTTTAAGTGGATCCAAATTAAGCTGTCGAAGTCCTAAACCATCTTAAAAATAGCTTCAAAGGAGTCAACCTTTGTTCTGGTACATTTTGTATGTGTCCCTCAGCTTTCCACCAGCTGGGAAGGGGAAGAGCAGTGTCCAACTGTGGGTTGTGCAGGGAGTGTAATCTCCAAATACACAGACACAGTATTTGTGTGTACAGAAATTATATAATTTGTATAAACAAATACAATTACATCTTGTCTAGTGCAGAGAACTCCCACTGGGCATCAGGTCTTCTCCCTTACCCTTTTCAGATAGAAGCCAATGTTCTTGTATTTTCAATTTCTGTCCAATTTTTGCAAGACAGCTTTTGGGTGACTGGCCTAAATTTTAATGGTGTTGCTCCAGTGAGTGTCCATCACACGCTGAGGTGTATCCATATGAAACTTGGCACCATCCTTGTTGGAGGTTGTTCCTCCAAAATCTCATAAAGAAAACAGACTTTCTGTTTGTAATCATTGTACACACATTTGAGTGAGCCAGGGCTTTGTGTTCCTGGATATATTTGTTGTGTTTAACTTGGTTTACGCTCAAGCTACTTGTCTGCCACTTACTTGGATGCTTCTTGGGGCATACTTCTTCCACCTCAATATCTTCTGGCTCTTCTCTTGGTGGGCCCAATAGTGCAGGGTGAAATTGTAGTGTATGGCATTTCATAGAGCTGAAAATTTCCACGTAGCTTCCTCCCAGCCGGTAAGAGCAGTCCTGTCCTTAACACAGCATTTTACGGGCAGCCTGAAACAATAAATATACAGATGCTGCTGTTTGCGAGCGTGCCAGGGAAGCGCAAACAAGTGGAGAGAGACAAAGTCCCTTTGTGGGGACACAAAGCCTTTCTGCTGAACTTCCCTGTCCTTTTCATCAACAGCCCTCACCATCTGGCTCTCATGCTCCCATTCTCTCCGGGACAGCAGGAAAAACGGCACACATTGCGTGCCTTGGTGTGGAAGGTGGAGCAAGGGCGGAGCTTGTCCTCCTCTTGTGTTATTCCAGGTTCAGTTATGAACCTCTTCTGCCATTCTCACCCTTAGGGCCAAGGCATGATACAGTCAAATGAAACTGGTTTCTCGCAGCACAAAAGTTTAATTAATGATGGATGGGCTTCATCTTTACTGCACCAAGCTAAGGGAGGATCCAGCTCTCCACCCCAAGGGCCTGCTGTGCTTAAACCATGGTCTGAACTACACAGTTGAGACCTTAAAGACAAAGAGTGGATTTCTGTTTAATTGAATTAAATATTCATGGTTTATTCTGTGATGTATTTCATGGGTAATTTGGACTGATGTGTGTTACATTATCCTCCAAGTGTCAGTGTTTCAGGACGACTGGTACTGTCATCCCTCTCATAACCAGATGTGTTTTAAGGTTCCGATGTGCCCATTCTTCACTGCCACAGAGGAGAAAGAGCTTCCCTGTGGCTCAGTGAGAAACAAGGGTGGTTTTTACGTAAAGTGTTGCTGCTGTCTCTGCTACATCCTCCTTCCCCACCTTGGTCCCTTCCAGCACACCCTCTGGTGGGAGCAGCCTGGTTGGCAGCTACATTTGTGTTTATGTAGCCCATGCCCAGCAGCCTACTCATCTAGGCTTTTGTTTCCCACTAGAGCAGGGTCAAATTTACATTTTAAAACTACTTCTGATAGGGTTTTTCCCACCTGAGGACATCCTGTGATCTTTAGAAGGTGTTGTAGTCTCTCTGAGCGCTCTGAGATGCCTGTGTTGGTCCTTCTCTTGTGCCTCTTCCTTCCCTTCCTCCTTTGCCGAGGTGTGACTTAGCCCAGGGAGATGAGCACCTTTTCCTCCTCCGTTAGCAGAGCTTCTGTTTCTACTGCTGCCTGAAAATCAGTTGTCAACAATACATTCTTTTCTCTCTGCAGGTGATCGTAGACACCCCAACCAGCCCAGTGACCAGTGGCCTCCCACTCTTCTTTGTCATCACTGTCACGGCTATAAAACAGGTACAGGTGTCAGAGTGGGGAGAAGAAGATGCTCTTAGAGACATGAAGTGGAGAAAGTGTATTTGAATGCACTCAGAAGTCAGCACTGATGGTGGACGCTTCTCAGAAGGACAGGAACATATATACTGGTGCTTTCCAAGAGAGGCCACGTGTTGAGTGTGGTTATTGGTCTCTCTTGTTTTGGTGGTGTAAACCATCGCTATATGTACTGTTGGAGGCAAGCCATGAGGGTCAGTAAAGGTTACCACTGTACTTCTGGCTTTACTCAAATCTTTCTTCTCTTTTTAGAAATGCTCTCTGAGCCTTTGCAGAGACATTCTCCAAATATAGCCCACACATCACTCCTGTCCTGGAAAGGACAGGTTCTATTCAACCACTCGGCTTGTCCCAAAAATATGTAGTCCTCATCTTGTGGCATTAAAAGCCCTTTTCCCCTCCCAGCATATGCGTGTGTGCCATCTAAAATTTCCTCTGCAGAAGAACTGAATAATAAAAGAAGTTTCTTCTGCAGAGGCCAGGAAGGGAGAGCTAGAGTAGAATCCATCAGCTTCAGATTGGGATGTTTTATCCTTTCAGCGAGGACTGAAGAGGAAGAGTCTCGTGCCACGTTACCATAGGAAAGAGTTGCAGGGCACTAAGTGTATTATATTATCAGCCTGTTCTTGGCAACACTGAGAAGAATAGAAATGTGTTACAGTAATTTAGCTGCTTGTTGCATGCACTGCATATAGATTATTTTGACATGTTATTTTAATCTGTTCTGAATCTGTCAAATATGCATATGAAGTTTTTAAAATAAATTGATTCAGTCTGAGCTCCTCTGGTTGATGTTTTGTCAGGCATGAAAGAGGTCTGAGGAAGGACTGCTTAATTTACTCTTTTCCTTATTTATTAAAAAATTTCTCTCCATCCCCACTCATCCTTTTTCGTTCGTTTACTTGCTTCGTTACGAGCCTGTGTTGCCTTGTTTGTATGCCTAGGGATACGAGGACTGGCTGAGGCACAGAGCTGACAACGAAGTGAACAAAAGCACCGTCTTCATTGTTGAAAATGCAAAGCAAGTGCAGAAAGAGAGTGAGAAAATCAAGGTAACTGTTGACAGAGAACCCGTGTGTAGTTATCCCCGGAGCCGATGGGGACAGAGGGATGTGCTGTGGTTGGAGCTGCCCCAGTGTGCTCACTTTTGAGACAAGACGCTCAAAGAGCCGTTCCCTGTTAGGGAGTGAAGCTGCCTTTGATGGCTTTTGAAAAGCTGTCTCACAAAAGCTGTATCGGGGCTGACAAGTGACAGATCTGTCAGCGTTTTGCAGTTCTCTGGGACAGACAGTCCTCTTCTATTTCCAACTCTCCCAAGGACACCAGGAAAGTGCACTAGCTTTGACATTAATTTATCACACCTCACTTCAGACAAGTACAGAGTCTTTTGCTCCGTCAAGATTTAGTGGAGAAATAAATACTGTGTCACGTGGGCACTCTGAGTTGGTGCTGGGCTGGGTCAACCTATTGGGCTGTGGAGTGATGCTTGAGGACCTGAGCACCTCTTCAACTCATCAGGTGTGGAGTGATGCTTGGGAACCTGGGCACTTCTTCAACCCATATTT
The DNA here is from genome assembly GCA_013399135.1 of Heliornis fulica. Classification (NCBI taxonomy): domain Eukaryota; kingdom Metazoa; phylum Chordata; class Aves; order Gruiformes; family Heliornithidae; genus Heliornis; species Heliornis fulica. The sequence goes on along the minus strand of VXBZ01005898.1, from coordinate 167,979 downwards.
TCCTTTTAACCAAGGTGATTTCACTCAGGCTTTGAGAGAAGCTAAATCCATCACCATCTAATAACAGCCAAGATGGCTTTTCATTTAAACATTTCCTTTCTTCCAGGTTGGAGACATAGTAGAGGTGAAAGCGGATGAGACCTTCCCCTGTGATTTGATATTTTTGGCCTCGAGCAGCATTGATGGGACCTGTTATGTCACTACAGCGAGTCTCGATGGCGAATCTAATTTCAAGGTGATGGGGATGGATGGGGCTGCGTTTGGGAGCCGGTGCTCTGGGGTATTCGGGTGCCTGGAACTATTACCGAAACCAGCGCTTGTATGGGCATGTGTATGATTCACTGGTGGATACTCCCATGGAGCCCATCCCCTTGACCACGTGGCTGTATTTACAGCTCTTCCCTCTCTCTGCTCCCAGCATGTCAGCACCAGAGTGCCCCAGGGATTGTTTGTTTTCCTTTTTGTTTCCATCAGCCGTTTCTGCTGGTGCTGCCCCTGAATCGATGTTCATCGATACATCTTTGCTGCCTTACTGCCCATCACGGGAAGTGTGTTAGTGCTTCCCTGCTCGGCTGTGAGGTCTGGTGTGATGGTACAGCAGTTTCAGCTCCCTTTCTGCTGCCTGCCCATGCCTGTGCTGTTTAGCTGAGCTTTTCCAGCAACAACCAGGGACCTTTTGAGGCAGTATGTGTGGGTTCATTTGGGGACTATTTCACCAGCCTGAGATAAAACACCTCCTCTGGTTTCCTTTTTCTGCTCTCCCTTTCCCTTTATATGTTATATGTTCCCTTTAATATTAGTCTTGCTCAGGATTAATCTCCTCTTCAGTATATTTTCTTTCTTTATCCCCTTTCTAAACTGGAGAAAGCAGCCACCACAAAAGATTTACATCAGAAGACATGCAAACGTGGTTGTGCTTGTGTCTGATAAATATTTATACAGATACTAGCAACTAGTAAGTTATGCAGTAGTAAGAGTGGAAAACACTTTAAAATGACGTGATTTATTCTGGCAAGCTCTGAAGTCAGTGAGAATACTGTTGTCGATCTGATGTATTGTATGGGGCCTGTGGTTTGTCTCTCTATGGGCGGCTCTTAATTGGTACTTGAAATCTTGTGGAGTAGCTGGTGCGGGGCCAGTGCACTGTACTGGTTCCACTAATGCAGTGGAGCTTTGAATTGCCTTGAGGCTAAAAATACCTATTTTTACCATGTTAAATGAGAAACTTTTTTGTCAGGTGCATTATATGCATGAGTTCATGGTAACTTTTGCAGATTCTTGGCTCTTTGGAGTCTGTAAGTGAACTTCTGTATTGAGCACTCTGGTTTCTCCCTTGGTTTGTGGATTCCTGTTGGCGACCGGGAGCTGTCTCCTGTTTCTTGACGAGTTGAAGATGAGTTGGAAAAGGAAGGGGAAATAAAAAAGCAAGTGCTGTTTGGAGAAATAGTCTGAATGTTAGGAACCAGGATTTGGTGCAAAAGGAAGGTGAGGGAAGCACGGTTGGGTACTCGTACTCACAGCTGCTCCCTACCTGGGGGGGTGTCTCTGATATTTGGGGCATGGGTATGGGAAAGGTGCCTGCTGAAGTAAAACTGGAGCAGAACAACAAAAAAAGATGTTGTCAGGGCTCTTTGAGTCTTTGGTCACACAGTTATCTAAGAGAAAATGTGCTTTCTAAATGCACTAAGGGTCTGAGGATGTAAAAGGTCCTTGAATTGATTAGGATGCGGCTTTGAATCATCACTCAGGAGTTGCCCAGTGTCCGTGTTGGCAGCGGACACGAAACCCCACACGGGGCTGGGTTTGATACTGGTCACTGCAGGAGCAGTTTTGAGTTGTTTCACAAATGCTGTGATTTATACCAGGGTGTCTGTGTGTGTGTTTGTGTGCATCTGCTTTGGATATGAGAAGCCAGGCAGGTTACCAAAGCGGCACGAAGGTGGGTATTTATAATGTCATGACAACAGTACAACGTAACGGTTCCTCCTGGGATGTGCAGGGAGAGGAGCACGAACGTGAGGAGTGGAGGAAGCTTTTTAATGAATTTGTTTATGAAGATGGATTGAGGCAGCCTGCCGTGCAGCCTGCCGTGACTTGGAGCTCTGACTAGCTCCTATAAATAGAGCCTGGGAGGCAGCGAGCAGCAGATCCTTCGTGGGCTTTCCAGTTAATTGTGAGAGATGAACCTTCACAGCAGCAGCTGCTAAAAATAGGTTGGAGTCTGGCAGTGCTCTGCCTGATCCCTGGGTGCCGGAGCTGGCATCTAATTACCTTCAGGAATGGGCAGGCAGGTGGTCCCTGGGAGCCCCTTTGCTCCAGGGGTACCTGCAGCCTACCCTGCCACCCCAGCCAGGGTGGCAGCAAGTCCCTGGGGCAAAATTGAAGATGCTCTGCTTTCGCTGCATGCCTTTCTGAACAGATATTCAGCAGTTCCCTCCTGCTACGGTTTCTCTTTAGCTTATTGACTTGAGTCTTTCTTTGAGAGATGCTTCAGCTCTTTTGTGTGAGCAGGGTGAGGGCTTGGGTGGTCTGCCAGAGCTGCCGAGCCTTTGCTTGGTGATATTTCAAGTAAAACATGGGCTGTGTGGCTGGGGGGCTTGTGGTGACGCTGCTTCTGCTCCTTCGCCCAGACTCACTATGCGGTGCGGGATACCACCGTGCTCTGTACGAACGAAGCCATCGACACCCTCACTGCCACCATCGAGTGCGAACAGCCACAGCCTGACCTCTACAAGTGAGTCTGCTCCTCCTTTTGCCCATCCTGCTCCTCCTGCCCTTCCTGCCCTGGTGCTGCCTGGTTCCCATCTCCCTGCAGGCACCTCAGCACCATTGGTTAGGGGATCTGATAAGCTGCAATTCAGCAAAGTGAAGGGTATTCTGCTTTCATCAGAGACCGAAAGGTTTCTCAAGGTGTCAGTAAACTGCAGGGCTTCTTCCATATGAGGCTGGCAAAGTTGATACCAAACTTCTTCAGGGTTTGGTTTTGGCAACAATTCTTCCCTGGTGCAACAAGTGTTCTTGGAATCATAGAATCACAGACTAGTTAGGGTTGGAAGGGACCATCAAGTTCCAATCCCCCTGACAGGGACACCTTAACTAGACCAGGCTGCTCAAGGCCCTGTCCAACCTGGAGATGAGGAACGCATGGCTTCTCCCTGTCCCCATTGCAGTCCCTCCTTCAGTGCTGAGCCCCCAGATGGACTCACTGAAGTGTTTTCTTCCATCTCTTGCCAAGGACTCTTTAGTGTCTGTAGTAGCTCTGTATAAAGTTAGTGTGTTTGTAATACAAGCTTCTCATGCTTTTATTGCAGATTTGTTGGAAGAATCATCATCTACAGAAGCAACCAAGAGCCTGTAGCCAGGTTGGTCTTGCAGCAATCTCGCTGGCCCTCCTCAGGGAGGTTGGGTGTCCACATCAGGCTTCAGGGCAATTAACCTTTATGCTGGTTGATTTTTCCTTTAACCATTCCAGATATTTAATTCTTCAAGAAGGCCTGTAATTAACCTCTCTGCTTATGCTCTTCTGCCATCCTGCATGTTGTTTGAGCCCCTCTTGGGGAAGCAATGAAGGACAACCTGGGAACACCCTTCCCTGTTGGTGGGGAACACATTTACCAGGCAATGGCACAATAGAGATTTTTAACTAAATAAGCAAATAACATCCAGATGGCACTGTCACCGGAGTGGTGACAGCTGTGTTTCATGCCATGGTGGATCTGCCTGCACCCTAGATGTAACAGAGGGTCATGGTTGGGATTTTCAAAGCGAAATAAAACCACAAATGGGAGCAAAATAAGTTTTGATGGTGCCATTGATGGACTTGGCTGGGACAGGTTTTCAATGCCTTTAAAATCAGGATTTCATATAAGTACTAGAATTTGTTAGATTGGAACATTTTGCATTTATTCCTCAAAAGCTGTCCTGATAATCCCCGTTAAATTTGGAACTTGAAGCACAAAAATAGTCTGTGAAAGATGAAACAGAAACAAGTATGTAAAGAGGAAAAACAAAGCTTAATGCCCAATTTAACATACAAATCAAGTAATCGGATCTAAAGAACATCTGTTTATGTTTATAGTCCCTCTTTGCACCTAAATTATAAAGGAGCTTGAATGTTCTTTGAGTGATAAAATGTTATAACTTCTTTCACATTTAGGTCTTTGGGTCCTGAAAACCTGTTGCTGAAAGGTGCTACCCTCAAAAATACCAAGAAGATTTATGGTGAACAGTTTTTGCTGTTTCATTTATTTAAATAGTTCTGATAAATAATGACATATGTAGATGTTTGTTGCTAAATCTGGAGAGGGAAAATACTCCTCTCCTGCCTGTCTGCCGGCATCCTGTGGTTGTGTTTGGTGTGCAAGCTGATTGCAAAGATAACTGGGTGAAGTTAGGATTCTTCCCTGGGAGGGTGGTGACACACAGGGTGCCCAGAGAAGCTGTGGCTACCTCTGGATCACTGGCAGGCCTCAAGGCCAGGTTGGATGGGGCTTTGGGCAACCTGGGTTAGTGGAGGGTGCCCCTGTCCATGGCAGGGGGGTGGAACTGGATAGGCTTTGAGGTCCCTTGCAGCCCAAACCAGTCTGTGAGCCTGAAGTTATATCTGTGATGCTGATACACCTCAGCAAGGTTTTCTTTTGGCTTGAGATATGAAGAGCTGGGAGTTGTTCTCAAATCCTGTGCTGAAAACGTGTGCTGGGATTGCAGTCCCAGGCACCAGTGATTGAAGATGATGGCTGTTATGGAAGATGGATGTATTCTCTGACTATATGTGATCTGTAGGCTCCTTCTCGGTGCTCCAGGATATATGTAATTACATTACTTAGCAGCCTCAGAGGTTTCTGTAGTCGAACAGTCCTTGGGTAATGCCTCTTTCTTCAACTGGGATTCGAGTTTCATGTAAACACCGATGCCCCTAAGTGCAACCTGGGTCCCTCCTGGGCTGCAGTCCCTGATGAGCCCTGCTTTAATGCTCTGTAGGAGTTGCAGTCTATACTGGAATGGAAACGAAAATGGCTTTGAACTACCAAGGGAAATCTCAGAAACGATCTGCTGTAGAAAAGTGAGTATTTATAGTTGGCAAAAAAAAATCGTAAAAGCTGTTGTTTTTTTGATGGATGATTTGTACAGAAATAATCCCCTAATCCATAGCTTTTTGTTTCAGATGCCCTTTCATTGTATAGAAAATCTGTGTATTTGATTAAGCATATCTTTGAAGCAGCTGCATCATTTAGTAAATTTTTTATTTAAAAAGAAAGTGATGAAATGTTTTAAAATATGTGAGTTGACCCTGAATATCAGCACTGTTGAAAGCATTTGTTCTGTAATTCCCTTGCATACTGGGAAGAAATTCTTCCCTGTTAGGGTGATGAGGGCCTGGCACAAGGTGTCCAGAGAAGCCATGGGTCCCTGGCATGATTCAAGGCCAGGTTGGATGGGACTTTGGGCAACCTGGGCTGGTGGGGGGTGTCCTGACCCATGGCAGGGAATGGGACTGGGTGGGTTTTGAGGTCCCTTCCACCCCAAACCAGTCTGTGAGCCTGTCTGAAGCGAGAAAGTTTTGCTCCTGCTTTTGTGCATGATTTTCTATATAAAAATAGCTGTCAGATTTAAAAAAAAGAAACCTATTTTTCAGATCTATCAACGCTTTCTTGATAGTGTATTTGTGCATCCTATTGAGCAAGGCTACCGTGTGCACGACTCTGAAATACGTTTGGCAGAGCAATCCATTTAATGATGAGCCTTGGTACAATGAAAAGACTAAAAAAGAGAGAGAAACGTTCAAGGTAAGTGGATTTGTGTTCCAGCACCTCCTCCAGCTTTATTTGTTCAGATGGTTTTATTCAATCTGATCATGTCTACTGCCAGCCCTGCAAGTCTTGTTTGCTCACTGGAAGTGCTGTTGTTACCTTCAGTCTCTCCTGTTTGCAATACTTTCCTGCCTCTCTTGTGCTTGTGCACAGTGATGCTTGCATGGAGTGGGGCAAAGCTTTAATAAATACTATAGATTACCTAAATGTAATGGCCAGTTTAACCTGAGTCTTTACCTGAACTTATCTTTCAGCTTAGAATAGATAAACTGAGGGCACATCAGCCAGCTTCTTAAATTTGCTCAAATTCAGGTAGTTAAGCCTGAAAGAGTGAGTGTGACTACATAAACCAGTTATTTGATGGATCATTGAGTAGGACTTAGAGGGTTGTCCCTGTGTCAGCTGTACCCTCTCATAGCTTGACTGCTCCTTGTTTGCCACATGCTCCTTGTTTGCAGTTACTTGAGGTCAGAATGAGCCCGTAGCACTACATTCTTGAGAGGAACGCCTTCAATAAAACATCATCCTGTGAAGCAGTGAGAGATGCTCCTGTGTTATACCCTTGTAGAGCTGCAGAGGGTAGTCACATTTTCTGCATCAAAGGATAACAGGGTTTGGCCCTGAATCTTGGCTGTATTAATTTTCAGGTGTGGTTTTATATTTTTTTTCTATTTCAGCTTAGAAGAAAAGCTGCCTAAAACTCCTGAGGTGTTGCTGTAAACTGCCCTTGAGTTATGCCTGATGGCCACAGACTGCACCCTCTCCTCTTTCCATTGCAGGTCTTGCGGATGTTTACAGACTTCTTGTCCTTTATGGTCCTCTTCAATTTTATCATCCCAGTCTCCATGTACGTTACGGTAGAGATGCAGAAGTTCTTGGGCTCCTTCTTCATCTCTTGGGACAAGGAGTTGTATGATGAAGAAATAAAAGAGGGAGCGTTGGTGAACACCTCAGACCTGAACGAAGAGCTGGGGCAGGTCAGAACATTCTCTGTTTGCTTCTGCTTGGATGAAAATGTGGACAAAAATGTTCTGCCTGATAGGAACCCTTGTTGTAGCAGTCCCTGGCGGTCTCCTCGGGGCACTTTCCATTTAATGTGATCCTACTCGCTCTGCGAAATGGATAAGATTATAAATAGTGCATGAAAGAGCAGGAACTGGGTCATGCCGATTGTTTCCATATTGGGGAATATCAGGCACAATGCTCTGTGTGTCGGGGTGGTTTGCTTTTGCTGCTTCAATTAAAAATTAAAAATACTCCATCTCTTTGAGGATTAACGAAAATGTCTGCCCAGTCATTCCTCTGGGTGCTGCTGGCTTTGCTGGGGCAATTACACAGCTCAGGCTTCCCTTTCTTATCTATATCAGGAGAGACTGAGTGTGACGTATGAGTAGTGCCTCCTGCTTTTTATTTTGCTTAAGATAAAGAAATTTGGAGTAGCAGTTCCCTAATTAAAATACAGCACGAAAATGAAGATCCCCGAAGGAGGCAGTTGGAGGTGCTGCAGCAGTGCTAAGTGCCAGGAGCTAGAGCAAAGGACACAATAAGGAGGATGAGGGGAAGAGCTTGGGAACAGATTTGAAGTCTTTAGGAGTTGCTTCCTGCCCCCTGTGTTATGGGCTGAAAAACAAATGAGCTTCTCTGAGGGGTGAAGGAATAAAACTACACAGTGGTGTAACTCCCTTGAGGCACCTGCATCTATTTTGGGAGGGGGCAGGTTTGGATAGGAAGTGCATTCCGTGCTTGCTTCCAGGTGGAGTATGTCTTCACGGACAAAACCGGGACCCTGACGGAGAACAGCATGGAGTTCATAGAGTGCTGCATAGATGGGCACAAGTACAAAGACTGCATTTCGGAGGTGGATGGCTTCTCCCAGACTGATGGACCCCTAAAATACTATGGCAAAGCAGAAAAGGTAAGAAATCTGTGTGTTGGTGACTCTGAGGGATTTGTGGTTGGCTCCTGCCTGGGTAAGTACAGGAGCTGGGTGAGGAGGGTGGGGTTTTGTGTTTTGTTATTTAAATATGCACACACAAAAATCACATGCAGCATCAGGATGGTAATGAGCCCTCCCTCACTCCTGTCTAGAGCCGTGAGGAGCTGTTCTTGCGAGCCCTCTGCCTGTGCCACACTGTTCAGATCAAGGAAGCAGACCAGGTGGATGGGCTGATAGGACATCCAGACCGCAAATACACCTACATTTCCTCTTCCCCGGATGAAATTGCTTTGGTGAAAGGCGCAGAAAAGTAAGAATATGAAGGTGTTGGGTTTTTCCTTCCCTCTCTGTCAGTGGGAGGGCGGTGAGGGTTGTCTGAAGACCATAGGCCCCTTTCTCCAGTGAAAACTGCCACTCTGGGAACCATGTTGTGATTCTTGCATTGGGCCTGTCTGCAGCCCGTGAAGCTCCACAAATCTGTGGGTTTAAGTGATCTTTCTCTAAGGGATACTCTGCAGAGGATCTCCTGTGAGCAGCTTATCATAAGGCTGTGGCTTTCACTGGCTGCTGAGAGCAGCCCCAGGGTGCTGCAGTGCCCAGCTGAGGCAGAGGCTCTTCTGAGGGAGCCCCCATGACTGTGGATTTTAATCCCCAAGAAATGCAGACCAGGTACTGTCTGCACCTTGCAGCCAGTTTGCTTCCTGGGCGTGCAGTGGCAAAATACTGGAATGGGTTCCTTTTATCAAACCCGTTTTATCACGTTTGAATCCTGCTGAAGATGCTGAGGGCTGGGTTGGATGGAGCTTTGAGCAACCTGACCTAGAGGAAGGTATCCCTAGTCATGGCAGGGGACTTTAGGTGATCCTTAAGATCCCCTCAATTCCATTCTGTGATTCTGTGCTATTGCCAGCCCCTGGGTTTTAGACAGAGGCTGTTGCAGCTGTATATACTTGCTCATGGCTTGTAAATCTGCTGGAGATCCAGGGGACTGTGTCCAGAGGCCCTGAGTGTCTGTGTGTTGAAGTGCCCAGCTCTCCAGGTCATGGGAGCGGTGCCAGAACATCGCTTCAGCCTCTGCACGGAACAAGGAATTGTCTAGCCAAGCTTTATGGCTCAGGCTTGCTAACTTCTTTGCTCTCTTCTGCAGTACAGAAGGGGAAAAGAGAACATTGTTCCTGTATAATATGTGCCAGTGGGTGTTTTCAATGTTGTTCTGTCCTTTTGTTTATTGACAGGTATGGTTTCACTTTTCTAGGACTTGAAAACGATTTCATGAAAGTACGAAACCAAAAGAATGAAACTGAAATGTAAGTGTTGCAGGGGCCCCCAAGGAACAGGGCTGCTGGTGCTGCACCAGCTCCCCCACAGCTTCATTGGGCTTGGCCAGCCTGGACAGGTCAGAGCTGCCATCAGACTGTGCTGACCTGCCTGAAAACTCCCCTTCTTGGGAGTGAGCACAGCACAGTGCAGACTGAAAGGCTTGCTTGCAAAAATCTGCTGGTGGTTTCAGTGCTACCTAAATTCAGGTCCCTTTAGCGCTTTCAGTTCCTTAGGCACATCCTTCATCCGTGCCTGGCTGCACAGATGATGCTCAGGGTTCACAGAGTGGTCGCTGATCTGACACAGAAGCCCCCTCACGGCAGGATACTCTAAAGCTAAACTGTAAATATGGCTCTGTAACTGTAACTCTTCCCCTCCAAGCTAAAACTAATTAGATGTTACCCAGTGCTTGCAGCTCGTGGGACATCTGAGAGTCGCTGATGTAACCCCAGTGCTCCCTGAGAACTTGCCTTCACAAGCAGGTTTCACTTCTTACTCCCCTTAAAGGGAAACATTTTACTTGGATACAGAACCAGTGTCACTGCCTGCAGTGCATGGAGCCCCGCTGAGCTGCAGATGGGCACCCTCAGCCCCACGCTCAGAGTGGCACCGGAGAGTTTTTTACTTTTCTTTCTCATGCAGTAGCTGTAAAAAGTACATCACCCAGTGGGTGCTGCCACTTATAAGGTGTATCGATCTCTGCAGCTCATTGCTAGTGATTTTCTGTCTTGGTTATTTTCCTTTTCCTGAGTCTAAGCTCTGAGGGGTTTTTTTTGGCTTTTTTTTAAAGGTACCAACTTCTCCATGTGTTAAACTTCGATCCCGTCCGTCGCCGCATGAGTGTCATCGTGAGAACAACCACGGGTACAGTTAAATGTGTTTCTGGACTCCTGTGCAGTGTGCACAGATAGAAAACTTGTCCTCTTTATTCCTCTGGAGTCCAGAGAGGCTAACTGTTAGGTTTTTGTAGCTGGTTTAATTAAGTCTTGGTTGGGATAGAGTTAATTTCCTGCATAGCAGCGGTTGGGGCCCAGCAGCAGATAAGGGGGAGGACAGGGACAACCTATGAAGAGTTCCCTGCTTGCTTTGCTCCAGCCTGGAGATACAGCTACAGGGGTGAGGACATCTGAGACCTTCCTCTGAGTGGGGTGAATTTTCATGGGGGTAACATAAAAATTTGGAGGTCCCCATCCTGCCCAAATTTCAGTCTCTAAGGTATGGGATGCTGGCTTTACCCTCTCCGAAAAGGTTGCCAAGGCTTCTAAATATGAAAAAAAATGAAGTGCTTTGTCCAGGCTGTTGCAGAAATCTTGCTCAGAGGCAGGTAGGGACACCTGAAATCCCAACTTGAGGTCAGACAGCCTTTTGCACAGGTTAGTGTAGGTCATTCTCAGTAAGCAACAGGGCTTCTGGCAGTTTCTTCTTTTAGTCCTGCCAGATTTTGTTCCCCAGCGTCATTGGCTGGCTGTTGAAGTGGTTAAGTTTTCGTGCAGCCTGTGAATGTTAAAAGCTATTTACAATTTGCTTTTAGGAAAGTTGCTTCTCTTCTGTAAAGGAGCAGACTCCTCTATTTTTCCAAGGGTGCAGCAAGAGGAAATCCAACAAACCAAAGTCCACGTGGACCGCAACGCCATGGTGAGCATGCAAGAGGAACTTCTCTGGCTTCTGGGATCAGGAAAGCCTTATTCCAAAAATAGGGATGTGACCTTGCTTTGGAGGGAAGTGTTGAAAATCAGTGTCACTTCACATTGTTTTGAAGCCAGGCTTCTTTCCTTTTCTGTCTCTTTGGCTTCCACCTTTACTTGACTTTCAGTATACTTACATGGTCTCCATCCATCTGTGTCCAAGCACCTCCCTATCTAGTTAAAAATAGAAATAACAATAGCAGGCTGTTTTCTCTGGAAGGAGAAGAACCTGGTCCCAGTCATGGGGACACGTGGCCCTGCTCTCCGTGATGGATGCACACTCTGGGCTCTTGGATTCTCTCTGCCATATTACATATCACAGTTACTCCAGGAAGAAGTTACTGTGTGAACACAGAGAACTTGGTCTTTCGACTCAAGCTGACAAATTGTCCTTGCTGTCAGGGTCAGTACTGGTAGAAAGTGCTGATGGGAAAGAAAAGCATTAACCCTAAAGTGAGGAGCTGGAGAAAATCTCTTTTTAGGGTACATGTTCACTTTATTTTCTTTCTTCCCTCCTACCAGGACGGCTACCGAACTCTTTGTGTGGCTTTCAAAGAACTAACTCAGAAGGAGTATGATAGGATTGACAGACAGCTTAATGAAGCTAAGATGGCTCTACAGGACAGGGAGGAAAAGATGGCAAAGGTTTTTGAAGACACAGAAGCAGACATGCACTTGATTGGCGCTACTGCTGTAGAAGACAGGTAAAGAGGAGACCACCACCAACACTGTGATACTTGGGGCTTCTCTCTGACATTGCATCATGGTGCAAAACAGCCAGGCAGATGCTGCAGGTGTCCAGGCCAATTAATTATTGTTGGTGTAACCCATTACAAAGTGCCCTAATTGCTAAAAGTGCCTGGAGTAAGAATTGGGATTTATTAATGAAACTGCAGGAGTACTTGCATTTCTGGAGGGGGAATTAAGCACACTGGGTTAACTTGACCATCCAGAGTCGGTTTCCTGTGCAGTTGTAGTGACTGTGTAAACTGAACTCTCGCCTCTTGGGTCTTGTGGTATAAAGCAGTGCTGCTGTTTGGTTTCTTTTTGGCTGCAAATACAAATTCGGGTTTGCTGACTTTTAATCCTTATACCCGTGGCAGCAGTCTCTCCAGCATGTAGAAAATCAATTAACTTCTCTTGAGCTGGTATATCCTACCTGCAAAATAAGGATTATGGGGATTAAGCCTGAGCCAATCTGAGGAGTGACGATTTGCTTCTGCTCGCAGGCTGCAGGAGCAGTCAGCGGAGACGATCGAAGCTCTGCACGCAGCTGGCATGAAGGTTTGGGTGCTGACAGGAGACAAGATGGAAACTGCCAAGTCCACCTGCTACGCTTGCAGGCTCTTCCAGACCAGCACCGAGCTGCTGGAGCTGACGGCGAAAACGGTGGGCGAGAGCGAGAGAAAGGAAGATCGGCTCCATGAGCTGCTGATGGAGTACCATAAAAAGCTGATTCAGGATGTTCCCAAAAACCGGGGAGGCCTGAAGAGGTAAGTGAGCAAGAGCATCCACCTGTTGGCATTTGGGATGCAGATGTGGAGTTTATGGAGAAGTAGGAGCATGTTGCGTCCCTGGGGACTTGCAGACACTGCAGCTGGCTCCTTTGCTTTGCTTGTCATCTCTAGTATTAGTTGGAGTTGAACAAGTTAAATCCAGACTTTTTAAGGTTGGTAAGCCCACCAAAAGAAATGGGGTAGATCAAGTTGCACCAGGGAAAATTTAGGTTAGATATTAGGAAGAACTTCTTTACTGAAGGAGTCATCAAGCATTTACTGAAAGAGTCATCAAGTCCTGTGCCCTGGGAGGTGGTTGAGTCCCCATCCCTGGAGGTGTTTAAAAGACGGGTAGATGCAGTGCTTGAGGACATCGTCTAAGGGTAGACTTGGTGTGGCGGTAGGTTAGTGGTTGGACTGGATGATCTTAGGGGTCATTTCCAACCTTAACAATTCTATGATTCTATGAATATAAAAGCAAGTTATTTCCCACTAAATTGATACAAGTGGGTAGATTGACTTCCAAAAGTCTGATTTTTCCTTCAAACATGTTCTTTGTGCCCCAGAAGCTGGACTTTGAGTCAAGAGTATGGCCTGATTATAGATGGCTCGACGCTGTCGCTGATACTCAACCCTTCTCAGGACTCCAGTTCTAGTAATTACAAAAACATATTTCTACAAATCTGCTTGAAGTGTACAGCAGTCCTCTGCTGCCGGATGGCTCCCTTGCAGAAAGCACAGGTATTCACCCTACTTCAAACCCTCTGAAGCATATCATTAGGTGATGTGATGCGCTTTTAATCCATCAGCTGGGACTTGACCTGATTGTCTTAATCAGCTATGAGTTCTCCGGGCTATGCGTAAGCCTTGTCTGATCTTCATAGTGTGATGGAAACACCCCAGTCTTTCAAATCTGATTGTAAAATCTTCCTTTAATACGATTGCAGGAAGCCACAAAACCAAGACAATTAGAAATAAACAAAAACCCTCCTGTTTATTCTTTTTTTTTTTTTCCTTTCCAAATTTGCCAAGTGGAGTCTGTGACTTCCTTGGGCCATCTCGTGGTATCTAAGCCTCATGAGTGGTGTGGTTCTGCCGCTCTTCCACAGGAAGGTTTCCTGAAATGTGTGAGAGCTCCCATCTTTGGGAGAGCAGAAGGGGAGTGCAGGATGCTGCTGCCTGGGATTTGTGATTAAATCCCATCCTTCAGCCCTGTGCTCTTGGCTTTTGCGCTGGTTGGTGTTTGTGGTGGAAACATTGAGGGGTTTTATTAATCTGAGCCTTCTGTGTGATACCTCACCTGGAGTACTGTGTCCAGTTCTGGAACTCCCAACATAAGAAGGACATGGACCAGTTGGATAGGGTCCAGAGGAGGGCCACAAAGATAAAGGGGCTGGAGCACCTTATCTGGTGCTGGAGCCTATGAGGACAAGGCTGAGAGAGTTGGGGCTGTTCAGCCTGGAGAAGAGGAGGCTCTGGGGAGACTTTATAGCAGTCTACCAGTACCTCAAGGGGGCCTACAAGAAAGATGGGGAGAGGCTGTTTAGTAGGGCCTGTTGTGACAGGACAAGGGGTGATGGTTTTAAAACAGAGGGAGGGAGATTTAGATTAGATATTAGAAAAACGTTCTTTACTATAAGAGTGGTGGAGCACTGGAACAGGTTGCCCAGGGAGGTGGTGGATGCTCCATCCCTGGAGGCATTCAAGGCCAGGTTGGATGAGGCCCTGAGCAAGCTGATCTAGTTGGGGGTGTCCCTGCTTCTTGCAGGGGGGTTGGACTAGATGACCTCTGGGAGTCCCTTCCAACTCTGATCATTCTATGATTCTATGATTCTATTTTGCTGCTGTAAAAGCCCAGATACTTCTCCTTTCTGAGGGGGGTGCTCTTGCAAGAGGGCAGATTTTTACTGAACTCTGTATTTCTCCTGCCATCCTTTTGAAATGTTCAGATTGTGCGAATGGTGAAGAACACAAAAGGGAGCCCCATAACGCTCTCCATAGGGGATGGTGCGAATGATGTCAGTATGATTTTGGAAGCACACGTTGGAATAGGTAAGACCCCTGGTGACACCCAAGACCTTGTTGCTGTTGCTGGGGTTCGCTGCTGAGGTGCAGTTGGTATTTCTGATGGTACATGGTTAAACTCTATCCCACTGGAAAATGTTTGAAGTCTGCTGTTGCTTTCTTTGGAGACTGGGTTTGACTCCAGATAAATGCTTGGGCTCATTATGTACTGCTCACCTTTCATAGTAAAACTCTTTATCAGTGATAAACTGCAGATTGCACCTGAAAATTGGCCAAATTCATGGTGGTAAAGACTGCTTGCTGATCAGAGGGAAAAAGGGGCAAGTAGCGAGCTGATGGGTGGTGACTGGCAGGTGTTGCGAAGGCAGCACAGTGAAAGTACCAGACTTCATCGGGCAAACTGGTCTCAGCTGCTCATAACACAGCACTGGGGACCCACATGTGTTTCCTAAGGGCTGTGTATGCCCTGTCCAAACGACTGACATCAGGCTGGAAACAATCCTCCTTTCTGCAGATTGGCATCAGAGATGCGGGAAATACTGGGGATTTTTTTATAATGGGAAATGCTGAAGATGTTTTATAATACTGCTGAAGAAGGGTGGATGGAAGAGAAAGGACAGCCTGTCTATTTGGAGCTGTTGGAAATGCCACAGGGTCCTTGCATGAATGGGGTCCCAGCTCAGTTTGTCTGGATGTGGCTTTTCAGCGAACAAAACTGTCTTTCTTGAGCTCAACTCTTCAGGGATCTCTCAGGAGGTTGAGCTTCTGCAGTGAAATAACTGGGCTGTGTGAGATGCCAGCAAGCCCCTGGGGAAACCAATCCCTTATCTGTTATCAGCTTTGCTTAGATGCTCTTCACCACACTCTTACATAGGAACTCAAACACCAAACTAAATACAGCTTCACAACTCCAGAGCCAGGTCTGACTGTTGTCAAGCCAAAACCACGCGGAGTGTCAGTGTGTTGCTCTCATGGGACAGGAGAGAGGGACATGTGGCCTTTGTCACGCCTTGGGACACTGAGTGATGTGAGCAAACATAGCGGGGTAGCATGAGTCCAAATTCCAGTTCCTTAGGGATTAACCCTTTGCCACGCTTCTGTCTACAGGTATAAAGGGCAAAGAAGGTCGACAGGCTTCCAGAAACAGCGACTACGCCGTGCCAAAGTTTAAACACTTAAGAAAATTGCTACTAGCACATGGGCATTTATATTATGTGAGAATAGCACACCTTGTACAGTATTTCTTCTATAAGGTAAGGAGGTGCCTGCAGCTTGTGTCTTTGTTTAAACTATGGATTGCTTTGGCAATAGGAAAATATAGTAAACAGGGAAAAATGTCTCAGTTATTGTGTGGCTCTGATTTTCTTCCCTGGAGCAGGCTGTCTCTGCCACGTGATGTGGATTGAAAACAGGGCTCGCTGGGGATGGGAGCGTGGCTTTCTTCCAGTGTCTTCTGCGGATGCTAACTGCTTCTTGGGTTGGTTTTGTGCTTGGTGGAGAGCAGTGCTCTAACTTGTCTGATGTTACAGTATCAGACTCTGGTGTCCAATAACAGGAAAAATTCTTTGGATTTAGATTAAGACATCAAGCGCTTTCCCACTAACTGTGTGTCTCCTGTTTCCCCAGAACCTTTGCTTCATTTTACCGCAGTTTTTATACCAGTTCTTCTGTGGATTCTCACAGCAGGTAACTTCCAGTAACACGTCTACAAAGCCAGGATCAAAAGAAAGAGGCACAGTGAGGCTTCCTAGCAGAGATTTGGCTGTAGGGCATCCTGTCCCTTCCTCACCTCACTTTAGAGGACAGTAGGAAGTGACCTTGTTGCTCAGCACCATATCTGGAGTGTAATATCTTTGAGACCTGTAACTAGAAAGGAAGAAATCCACTTGCTTTATTTTTCCCCATGATCACCCATAAACACAAGTAAACAACTTCTTTAAATAACGAGAAGCTTAGCTGGTTTGTCAGCACCTGCTGCTATTATCTCTACTTCTTTTATGAGAAAAATGTTTAAAAGACTTGCTGATCTCTTCCCTGTTTCGCTGCTGCATTTCCTTGCATTGATGGGATGTCTGGAAAGGAAGAACAGTTCCCCCTTTCATGGCAGCCTTTAGAAAAAGGCACACGGTGTGTGTCGTCAGAGACCTTCTTAGTCCAAGTGAGCATCAAAAGGACAGAGCTGTGTGGTGGGTGGGCTTGTGCTTGGAGACCAGAGCTTTGGCTTTTGTGTCTCTCTGGGCTCAAAAATAACGGTAAGGAAAAGTGAATGATAGGATATCATTCTCTGCATGTCTCTGTGCCTGTGTGTTGTTTTTTGTGTTTTTTTTTTTTTTTAAAAAAGGCATATTTCTTCTAAAACAGCCTAGTCTTTAGAGTCACAGGAGACATTGAGTATATTAATAGAAACAGCAGCACAATAGCAGCTCCAGAAAAGCTGTGATAAGAGCTGTTTAATCACATTTTCCTGAAGAAATGAGCTGGAGAGGAGACCAACCAGCTACAAAAGTTCTCTGTGGTGGGAGCAGGGTCCCAGCCACACAGTCTGTGGGTGCTGTGGTCCCCCAGTGTAAAATCAAAAAAATTGCCCTGTAAAATCCAGCTGTCCTGTGCATCTGTGACAAAGGGACAAATCTGCAGGCTATGTGTGGAGGCATGGAAACTTTTGATCTCTTTGTGGGGGTAAAATGCTAAAGTGGAATTTCTGTCTCATTTTACCCTTTCTTCTTTTTAAGCCGCTGTACGATGCTGCTTATCTGACCATGTACAACATCTGCTTCACATCACTACCTATCCTAGCTTACAGCCTCCTGGAGCAGCACATCAGCATCGACACGCTGACCTCAGATCCTCAGCTCTATATGTAAGTACTGCAGGACTGGTTAAGCACTGTCTAAGTTCTGCTGGTGGAGGAACATAAGCAGGTGTCCCTGTACCGTGTCAGTGATGGGGTCGCTGTTTGTGTCCGTACTGGGTCTGCTGCTGTGCTAGAACGGAGCAATGTCGTGGTTACTGCCTGTTTCTACTTGTTTGTGCTCTCTGACAGTATCCAGTCGAGCAAATTGCACTGCTGTGTCTCTGTGAAAAACAAACAAAATAACTGCAGGTGAAATTCTTCATCTGTAAGAAAAATCAAGCTGTGAAATGTAGCCAAGACCGTTCATTCACGCCAGTTTTGAGCCTGGCAGTGTAAGCCAAGCACGTGATAAGAGTGTGTAATGGATGGAGAAGAGATCTAGCTTTCAGGAGGGAGGAAGGTCATTCATTTACAGAAAGATGAATGTTTCTGAAGCCTGGCTCAGGCAGGTAGTTTCTCAGCTTGTCTGAGTGGATATCCTCCCCAGGCTTCCCCTCCGCAGGCCAAGTCACTGTATCAGAGGCTATTACGGGGAACTCTGTTCCACATGCTCTTGAGTTTTCTGCTGTGTTGTCCAAGGAAAGTCCAGTTTAAGAGGAGACTGCCTTTTTCTGCTTTCTCTCTGTTTCTTTCTGTCCTGTGGTTGCAGTTGATGGAGCCTCCAACCTCCCGCAGAAACTGAGATGCTTCCCACCTTCTACACCTGTCCCACACATGCATGCTTGGGTGCAGCCTCTCAGCAAGGACTAAGAAAGATGCTTTTTTTAGGGGGGAAGCCCCTGTTCTTGAATCATTACTAATTCTCTTGGCTGCCAGCTAATTCTCTTGGTTGCCAGTATGCTCTGAACCAAGCTTTTACCCTGTGGTAAGAGACCAGGTCAAGGCTGCTCTGGTCCCTCTGCAAGCCCTGTTACTGTTGTATGATGCTGCTCAGCCACAGAGGAGCTGTGTGTGGCAAAGCCATGCTTGAGCCAGGAGTGATGCCTTTGCAGGGACAGCAAAGGGAATCAGCAAGTACCTGAAAATAATATGTAAAAATTGCTTTAGGTATGGAAAATTCAGCAAATTAGGAAAAAGTTCTTTACTGTAAGAGTGGTGGAGCACTGGAACAGGTTGCCCAGGGAGGTGGTGGATGCTCCATCCCTGGAGATGTTCAAGGCCAGGTTGGATGAGGCTCTGAGCAACCTGATCTAGTTGGGGGTGTCCCTGCTTCTTGCAGGGGGGTTGGACTAGATGACCTCTGGGAGTCGCTTCTAACCCTAATCATTCTATGATTCTATGATTCTATGAAATGCAGCAAGGGCTGCAGGGCTAGGAAGGGGATGGGTATTTGTGCAGTAAGTGCTCAGATCCAGGATTGATTAGACCTCTGTGTTTCTCCACTTGTGTGGCAAAATGCCACCACGTGTATTTTCGTATAAATGGCTAATTCAACACTGTGCAGCACAGACCAGTAACAGCATCCCTATGCATTCACCTGGTGAGCTGCCTGATCTCTGGGATCTGTCCTTTGAGGGGAGAAAAATAGATGAATCGTGAAGGCAGATAGCTGTAGTTCAGCTGTTCGTGACTGTGTGCGCTGCTGAATGCAGAGCGGCCGCTGCGCCTCTGCTGTGTGAAGTGCCGGTTGCTGCAGTGCAGATCTGGAGCCTGAGGCGCTGTACAAAGCCTGTTTACGACGCGCGCCGCAGGACATAAATGTGAATGCAAAGCGGAGCTCGCAGCGGGGAAGGTGGTTGTGTTTTCTCTCCCTGCCATAAAGCCCACTTAGAGTCTGGTTCATGGGCCCTCCCTCCTCGTACCCAAACTGTGGTACGTTAGAGCGTTGGCACTGCGTTGTCGTGCACCAGATTCAGTAAGATTTGGGGGGAAGGGGGTTGAATATGTTGTTAAAGGAGCCTGGCACCCACACCAGTTTGCAAGGGATGTCCCTTGAGGTCTGATGTATTGCTTTAACAGTTAGAAAGCAAAGCAAGAAGAGAATGGGGAACTTTGGTTTTGCCATAACCATGCTTTTGTCTCCCATTGGTCTTCAAATTTTAAAGAGTGATCTGAAAATATAATGATGCAGAAGGTTTGGGGTTTTTTAACTCCCTCCTGCCCTCCCTTCCCCGGGCTTTGCATGCACTCCGTGCAGAGCTCTACCCATAGTGCATCCGTTTGCTGCTGCCTTCGTGCCACATCGCATCCCATATTCAGCCAAGAGCCTCCTGCTACAACCCCCACGCTAAAAACACCCACCATACGATTTGGGATGTTATTTTCAGTCTGTGCAGAGAAATGGGACTTGCAGAGCTTTGTGCATTCAACAGAGAAGGGAGAAATGTGCTGTAGAATCGCTGCATCCCGCACAGTTCTCAGTATTGCGCTGGTTTTAAAATCCATCACTTAACGTGAGAACGTGTGGGCAGTGTGGGAGAGCCTCAGGACAGCATCACAGCTCTTTGCTTCGGGCTGGCTTGGGTTTTAATCCGAGAAGGACAAGCCAAATTAATATACCACATCTCTTAAGATTTCTAATGACCATCAGTTGTGTATGGCAAATGCTCATGTTGTACAGTGGAGGGTATCTGTTTTCATAGAACATGTTAGGTTGCTGAGGGGGGACCTTATCCCTGCCTATAATGACTTGAAAGTAGGTAGAGAGGTGAGAGATGGTCTCTCCTGCCAAGTGACAGGAGATAGGACTAGAAGAAATGGCCTCAAGCTGCCCCAGGGCAAGTTCAGATGAGATGTCAAGAAGAAATTCTTTCCCCAAAGAGCTGTCGGGGTGTAGAACAGGCTGCCCAGGGAGGCGGTGGAGTCCCCATCCCTGGGTGTATTTAACAGATTAACCACAGGGATGTGGTTCAGCAGAGGACAGGTACAGTTGGACTGTATGATAACCTAGTTATTCTGAGACCTTTAAAGCCCCTCTAGTCCACCCCCTGGGGTGAGCAGGGACATCTTCACTAGATCAGGTTACTCAGAGCCCCATTAAGCCTGACCTTGATTATCTCCGGGGACAGGGCATCCACCGCCTCTTTGGGCAACCTGTGATCTGCCACCCTCACAGTGAAGAACTTAACCTCCTTGCCCCTCCTACAGCGAGGGCTTGCTCTAAAGCCCCTCTGACCACCTGCCTTGCAAGGGGCTTTGCAGTGTGTCCTGAACATGATGGTGATGTTCTTGTTACTGTGTCTTTTGGCAGGAAGGTTTCGGACAATGCAATGCTGCAGTGGAGACCATTCCTGTACTGGACCTTTCTGGGCGCCTTTGAAGGACTCGTCTTTTTCTTTGGGGTTTATTTTCTTTTTCAAAACTCATCGTTGGAAGATAATGGAAAGGTAACACCGCTAAAGACAAAACAACCGAAAAGACAAGCGGGTTTTGTGTGCCCTGTTTCTTTTATAACCTGGCAGGGAGTATCCACTCACTTAATCTGTGCTGTGTGTCTCGAGTCGTGTCCAACGGTGTAGCCTTGCTTATGGTGTGATTCTGCAGCAAATGCTTGAAATAAAACATTTTTCCCATCGCCATGGAAACAAGGCAGAGCTGGTTATACTCGCTAGGTAAAATAACTAGTCTTACATGGAGCTTTATTCCACTCCAGTAAGCCCTGCACAGCGCTCTCCTGCGTGGTCCCAGCCACAGGCCCAGGGCAGGAGCAGCGTCTGCCCTTCCCACCGGTGCACCACGCGAAGTTCAGCACGTCTTGGGCGGGTTGCGGGCAACCGAGTCAGCCCACCTTGATAAGATGCTGCTTGTTCACTCAGCCGTGGTGCTTGCATGCTGCACCTGCTCTGGGGCGTGATTTCAGCCTCCCTTTGCGATGGGGGGAGGCTGGTGCTGGGGTTTCACTGCTGTTTTGAAGCCAATGTTAAGTTAGCACCGCTGTCAGCACGAGCAGACTGTTCTTCTCCCTGCTGTCTGCTTGCCGCTTGTGTCTGGCCAAGCGCTCACATCACCATGGGAGTGAGGTGTGGGAGCCGCTTCGGGTTATCTTGCACAGAAAGACGGGGGTGGGGGAAGATTAACTCCTATTTTTAAATTATGGGGGTTTTTTTCCCCCTTTTTTTTTCTGGTTAACTGAGTGCAGAGCAAAGCGTTAGTGCAGCTGCCTCGTGCGGTGGCTTGGGCTGTCTTGGAACCCTTTTCCTGAGGGAGTACGCAGGTCTCAGCTGATGGAAAATGTCTTTCTGCTTTCACTTGTGACCCTTGAAAATGCATTAGTTTTTTTTTTTTTTTTAGTTGCTAACACTTGGAGGAAAGCTGGTGGAATCTATGTATGTATATGCATACATTGCATCAGCGCCAGCACTTATGGTCCCAGCTGTTCAGTAGCCGAGCCCTGTATTGTAGAGTCAGTGCTCCTCTGTCTTTATAGTCACTCTGGTTATATCAGAGTAAAACATGAAGCACAGATTCCCTTGAGAGGTCAAGTCTATGTGGCACTAAACCTGTGGTTACATCCTGTTTTGTAGACACTTATGCCTGTAGGAACTGCTACCAGCAATTGTTCACGATGTCCATGTATGGTTGATTGACTCCTTTTTTGCTCCTAGTGACTTGAATTTTTTTATTTTTAATTTTTGAAAACTTTTACATTTCACTTTCTGTTTTAATGTATGCATTCAGATCTTGACAGCTTTTGGTAAGCATCCCTCCCATTTGTTGCCATCATTTGGATTTATATACAGTATCTGCTTTTCTTTGTCGTGCATAGTCACTAGTATCTGCAAACCAAACCAGATGGAAAAATACCCATTGGTACATTCTGCAAATGGGACTCAGATGATGAGCAGAGTTGTGAGAAAGCAGAAACTGAGCAAATTACCAAGAAATCATGAAATACACAGGTGGTCTAATGACTTGTATCCTCGATCGACATTGCTGTTAGTCGGAGGTCGTATCTGTCACCGTCCCAGTGCTGGGTCACCCATCTGTGTGGCACTGCATGGCACAGGGTAGCGTAGTGGGGCGGCAGCACCTCTCCGAGCATCAGTCCCTGTAGCAGTCACTCCATCTTGTCCTTCCTCTGCAGTCCCTGCTTGCACCCCTGTCCTCATCATTGTATCCGTGCTTCTCCAAGAGAGATGCCACAGGCGTCTGTCCAATGTAATGTGTTTTTCAGGTTTTTGGGAATTGGACCTTTGGGACGATAGTTTTCACCGTGCTGGTGTTCACCGTCACTCTGAAGGTTTGGTTCTTCCTTTCTTTTCCAAGTCATACTTTGTTGCAGGCATTTCCCAATGCATGTGTATGTGCTGTGGTGTGAGGTGTGGTTAGGCTTCTAACCCTAATCATAGAATGATTAGGGTTAGAAGCGACT
>VXBZ01005898.1:130403-145471 GCA_013399135.1 Heliornis fulica | reverse complement strand
AATGCATGTGTATGTGCTGTGGTGTGAGGTCATAGAATCATAGAATGATCAGGGTTAGAAGCGACTCCCAGAATTCATCCAGTCCAACCTCCCTGCAAGAAGCAGGGAGACCCCCAACTAGATCAGGTTGCTCAGGGCTCCATGAACTTCTCCAGGGATGGTGCATCCACCACCTCCCTGGGCAACCTGTTCCAGTACTCCACCACTCTTACAGTAAAGAATTTTTTTCTAATATCTAATCTAAATCTCCCTCCCTCTATTTTAAAACCATTACCCCTTATCCTGTCACAACAGGACAACAGGTCCCGCAGTCTGTGGAGGAAACATGGTGGAGATGAAGTTTCCATGAGTATGTGATACAGATATGCAGTGTTCCTTCCTTCTGTGTCACTGTGTATCTGTGTCCCCTACGCTTAAACCTTCTCCATGCAGGCAGAACTTGCCGAGTAGCTTCTTGGCCACTGTCCTTTGTGTAATCTGTGGTCTATAGACACGACTTGTGCTGGTCCATAAGTGTTTTGGTTCAGTGGCTTTGTCTTGGCTCAGTTACTTTTCAATTTTTTACCCTCTTTTGAAAACTCTCATTGATTATGGTTGACTTTGTTCCCACATGCTTTTACCCCTGTGCCAAAGCCAGGGCCCCAACACCCCTGGGCATTCCCTTCCAGCGAGAGGAGAGGAACAATAGACAACTTGGGTTTGCCCACCTTGTTTCAGACACTGCCAAGCACTGGAGGGATCACAAAAGAACATCTGCCAAATAATAGCAGAAAATCTGCTTTGTTTCACGGCGCTTTCCAGAGCAAACTGTTTGCATAAGACTTTACAAAAGGTCTTTTATGTTCGGTGCAGGGCAGCAGGTGATAGCAGGAGGCAGTTACAGTGCCTGTAAACTTTATCATCAGAGGTTGCATTGAATTTATTCTACTAGTGTCAGCTGTGCTTACAAAATCATTGTTTCCCTGTTGACACTGTGCCAGTCTGTAGATACTGAAAATATTTTCCCTGTATGTGGAGAGGTGTTTGGGGAATTTCAGCCCTAACATGAAAGCAGTGAGGAATGTGATATAAATGCAATGAAATGGACTCTACAACTAATGCCTGTTCTCTCTTTTTTTTTATTTTATTTTTTTTTTTAAATTCACACAGCTAGCGCTAGATACCAGATTCTGGACGTGGATGAACCACTTTGTGATTTGGGGCTCCCTTGCCTTCTATGTGTTTTTCTCATTCTTTTGGGGAGGAGTCATTTGGCAAGTATCTCTTCTCCATTCCATGGTGCCTTCTCCGGGGGATGCCCAGCGCTGGCTTTGCAGGGGATGTGGCTGCAGTGTCCTCTTGGTTGGGCTGTCTAGAGATATGTAGATGGCAGGGTGTGTGCAGCGGGATGCCTTTCTCTGCCTAAGAGGTGACCTGAAAGTGGATAATGCCCTGGACGCCATCCAGGTGCTTGGCTTTGGCAAGGGTTGGTTTGTTTTTCTGCCTGAGCAGCCATTTCTGGTGCTGAGGTACCTGGGAGATTCTGAGGTAAATATTTCAGTGTCTGTTTGTGCATGTGGGTGGGAAAGAAAGGGAGAATTGATGGTGGAAAGAAAGGCAGTGATACAGAAGGAAGGAACAGATAAGGCAGACGCAGAGCAAGAGGACCCAACCCTCTGGAGCAGTCTAAGAGGTAGAAACAAGCAGGAGAAAGCATAGATCCTGCTGCTGAAACCCTGGATCTGAGTAGGAAGATGAATTCCCATTGATCTGAGTCTGACCAGGATTTTATGCTTAATGATGTAGAGAAGCAGGCAAGCCATAGTGCATCACAACTGTTCCTGGTTTTCTGTTTCCTGTGCTGGAGCACACATTCCTGTTGACGTTCACAGTAGACAGCATCTCCTGTTTTACACCTTTGCTTTCCCATGGGCTAGTGGAAACATGTGCTGTTGGTTATTGGCTGGATCCTTGACCCAGCAGTCTGCTAATAAAGATGTGATTTAAATATTTTAATTGCTTTTGCTTAACTCTTCAGCACTTCTAAACAACAGATTCAGATGAAATGTGAATTTGCTAGGTGTATTTAACTTGAGTATCTCAATATTTTGGAGTTAATATTAAGCAACAACTGCATTGGGCTCCTTGTCATCAGGTATTTGAGACCTTTTTCACATCTTATTGGTTCCCTATCATCATCAAGGGAGGGAGGAAGAGGCATATAACCTTTTGGGACTGAGAGACACTAGGTTTCCACCATCAAAAGCAAACCAGAAGCTATAGCTAAGTCCAAAGTTGAAATGAAGTGATCTGTTTATTTTAAGGTGAAGTTTATGTTTCAGGGAGAGGCTTGAATTTTGCTACTACCACAATCTTGAAATGAAGTGGATGTGGTAGATGCAAAGTACCTTGTGGAAGGTGACAGGACGGTTCTCCAGAACTAGCACAGTTGAGGGCAGATGTGTTGGGAGAAGGGTGGACAGTGTGTTTCTCTGCAAGCTGTGTCCATCTCCACCTGAAAGGGAGGCATTACCACTGATAGTTTGGTCTGAAACTGCCTTTGATTTTGACCTTCTTGGGAACCAGAATCATTCTTCTGTTAACCAGAATGTACTTGTATCCTTTCTTTTTCAGGCCTTTCTTGAAGCAGCAAAGAATGTATTTTGTATTTGCCCATATGCTGACTTCTGTTTCCACGTGGCTGGCAATAATTCTCCTGATCTTCATCAGCCTTTTCCCAGAAATTCTTCTAATAGTTTTAAAAAATATAAAAGAGAAAAGTCATCAGGTAAGGAACAAGATGATGTATTGTATGGTATTTCTAGGAAGACCTCTCTCACTCTTAGCACCAGATGAACATGTAACAGTACTGTGTGATGCTTACATATCGTGGAAAGCTTTCTAGAGTCTTGTCTTGCTCTTTGACATACCAGAAATGTCAAGGAGCTCATCTCTAAATACTGCCTAGATCTGTAGTGAGGAGAGACCCAACCTGTGTCTTTCCTTAGCTGCCTTTGCTGGATGGAAACCTTCTGTACCTCAGAGAAGTCCAGTAACCCTTTTCCAACCTGAACTGACCATAACTCCACCACACTATATCCTGACAAAAAGCTACTTGCTTTTACATCAAAGTAGCCACGGTGTTCCCCTGGGTATGTCCTCAGGTGTCAGCACAGCGTGAACAGGGTCAGGTCTAGCCACCTTGCCCACCCCCCCTTAATAACCAGGGGCTTGTGCTGTGGTGTCAGCCATCAGTGTCCAGCTCTCCTCAAAAGCCCTCTGGTTTCTAAACCTGTTTCTTCTGCTGTTGAGGATGGGAGCTTGTTTCAGAAGTGTTAACCATCTCCTAAAAGTTTTCTTTGTCACTCCTGCATATGGGGAACACCAGCACACTGTCCCAAGACCCCCTCACTTTGCTCTCTGCTTGCCTGGAGGTGCTGCACATCACCCTGTCCCAGGGCAGCTCCTGCTCACCCCAGCCATGCCTCTGCCGCTCCCTGTGCCTCCCCTCCCTCCTGCACCCCTCTCTTCCCCCCTGCAATGTCAAGTCCTGCCTTGGGTCAGCGTGTTGCCAGCCAGCCCTGACCTCCAGCCGTTGGGTTTGTGTGTGGTTAGGCAGGGCACAGTCAAAGGGACACGGGCCAGCGCTGCCAACATGGGGTCTTCCCCTTGCTGACACCCAGTAGATGCTGGCAGCGTGGGTTTAGCCAGAGGGGACTTCTGTCTTGCAACCATGCCCTGGACCAGCACCACGGTACGAGCAGACCAGTGCCCAGCTGGTGTGACCATGTCCCAAGAGACCGTGGGGTGAGGTCCCACATGTTAAGATTCAAAACAGGCTTCTCTCCTTGAAGCTTGTGTATCCCAAGAGGTTTCAGTGCATTTTCCTCACTGGGATAACTTATCTCTGGTCCTTACTTAAAAATATGATGTAAATAAAAAACAAACCTAAAATTCCAATGAAATAGTAAAGGTTTTCTTCTCCCATAACATTTAAAGCACAAGTTTTGTGTTTTTTAAGTATGTGATGTATCTGGAAAATACACAAAAAACCCCAAACCAAATCGTTAGAGTTGAAAGCAGTAGAGAGGGTAAAAAGTATGGTCGGATTCTTTGAAGCATCAGGTAATTTCTTGCAATTAGGTATGATTTAATAATTTCTAGCTTGACATCCCTGTTGAACAGGTTGGGGGCACATTGCTCTCAGCTGAGGACAGTGATCCGCAAGGGTGACCTGGGGCTTTCCGAGCTCCCCTGCGAGGTCACCCATTTTTGCCTCCAGCGGATGGCCAGAAGATCTGTTCCCCAGTGTAATACTTACTCTCAAGAGTCTTTTGTACACATTTAAAAAAAATAAAAAGGCTCTTGTGAAATCATTTAGCAAAGTAAAGTGACACCAAGAAAAGTCTCTTCATGTGCATGTACCGAACTAAACACAGGCTGAGCCATATTTAAATACACATTTTGAGTAAGAGCTTTATAAAATGTTCGGAGCAGATACCAGCTCCATATGTTTCTGTCAGCAGGCAGACATTGAAGTCAGTCAACTAATTTTTAAAGGTATTTAGGACCAGGTAAATGATTTCATATCAAGATGCTTTTTGAAAATCCTGACCTTAATAGTGGGGTTAAAAAAAAAAAACAAAATCAGTTTGATCAGTTTCCTAAGAGGAGCATTCAATGAAAAACAAGATTAGGGGTGTTATTTAGGTACCTGGCAGCTGAAGGTCCCTCTGGAAGGGGAGGAGGATGGACTGAGGCCAGGTTGATGGGTGTTCACCCTTGACCTCGATGGGACTGGGGTTTTGCCCTGAGTTCCCTGTAACACAGCGCTTTGGCTCTGCTCAGTCTTTATTCAGTTCTGGGCTTTGTTTACGTTTAACTGCAAGGCGCGTTTATGTTTTCCTTAATTTCTGCCTTTCTCTTTCTTGTGCTGCAATTTTCTGTCTTTTGTGCTGTTGTGAACTAGGTAACGAAGCGCCTTCCTTCCTCAGGAACATCCACTATCTTCATGCTTTCTCAAACTTCCAGCAATCACAGCTTTTCTTGGAGTGAATAAGGTGATTTCCTTTCCGAGTCACTATGTGTTGCTTGCTCTACTGCTTTTTTCCTCTGTCTAGCACCTAACTCCTGAAAACCCCATTTAGGTTTGCTCACCCAGCAAAACCCTGCTTTTCTTCCCCTTTTGCTTTCATTTAAATAGTTTGCTTAAATATTTTGTCTGTCTCTTCCCCTTTGGTCTTCTGCCCCACTTCAGGTGAATGAGCTGGTGGTGCTGGGGTTGTCCAGGTGAGGTGGTTACACTGATGAGCTCCGGTTTTGTATGTTTGTGGACTAGATCCAAACTTCTCTAAGGCTTTGGGACAAAGCAGGCTCAACTTGGATCATAGTGACCTGGCAAAAAGCTCAGGCTTGTTTGATCTAGGAGGAGCTCTCCATGTGCCCATCTTGCCCAGTCCATCCCACTCGTTAGCTGTTTGTACAAGCAAATGAGCCACAGCTGTCACTCCTCACAGTGACCGTGGGGATGGTGGGGCTTCCCTGGAGCAAAGAGCCTTGAGTATGTGTCTCTAGCCTGTGGTTTCACTGCAGACCTCCAGTATTACTTGCTGGCTTAAACACACCTGCGATGAGGAGGTCAAGGAGGGTTTCCTCCTCCCTCAGAGCATTGGTCCCATAAACCGCCAAGCCTGAAGTTAACCATTTCAGGGAGCAGGGCTGGCTTCTGAACACTCTCCATGTCTCTTGCACTGCAAAACCCAGGCAGTATTACTCCCTGTGGTAATCTGGGAGCACCTATTGCTACGTCCTGTATGGTCAGCTGTAAAAAGAGGTGTGTGTGTGTGTGTCTTACATTGTTCAAGCATTAGGCAGGGTGAGCGCCACGTGTGCTATAAGTCTCTTTGCCTCGCTGTTGCAGCGCAGCAGGAAGGCACCTGATTCATTGTCGGCCAGACCTTCTGTCAGACCACTTCTTTTAAGAACGTTCTCAGATGAGTCTAATGTGTTGTAACAGGTACCCTGTCCGAAAGGAGTTGGGATGGCTTTAAAAGGCATCAATTAACCAAATGTAACCCCCTCCAATCAATTAATTTACGGTTCTTGTAATTCTCTCGGCTGTCGGTGTGGGGCACCTGTCCTTGTGGAACAGAGATGCAATGCTTGGGGTTCATTTTAATTCGAGGGCATTGTCCTGTATAACCTCTTCAGAATCCCACATGTGTACAGATCAAACCAAAATGTTTTGCTGCATAGAAACAAATCTGTTGATGTGACTGAGGTTTTAGTCTGGTATTAACAGACAACTTAGCCTGAGGATACAGTCGGTGAATTGCACTCACAGTGATTATGAAAGCTAGCACCAATGTATTTGTAATTAAGTATTCCACTCTCAGTTATTAAAATGGTTCCAGCATTGCATCTTAATTGTACCAAAATCCCTTTTTCTAGGGTGCATGCTGTTCTGTGGGATAGAATAAGTACCTTTTAATTCATCTGCATATACTGAAACTAAATGTGTGTACGTGTCTGTGTCCGTCAGCTCACACACAGTACATCAGGCATGTCTCCGTGTCCGTATGTGTATACGCACACAGAGAGCATCCTGGTCTGTTCACTTAATTTTAAACATTGTAATAAGCTGATAGCAGAATTTATTAAAAAAAAAAGTGCCTAATTGAATTCACAAGTTTGCTTTCAGTGAGGTGTTACGCAGCTGCACGGTGCCTGCTGCGAACATAAACACACTGATTTTCTGCAGAGCTTTCCTGCATACCCACGTCCGGAGAGATGATGGGTAAATCCAGCAGCAGGGCACGCCAGAGCTGCAGATGTATCCAGCATAAACCAGTGTTTCTGCTTTCCTGGTTATTGCTAGGGAGCTGAGCAGTCGTTCCTTCCCTGCAGACGTTAGGTGGTGCTCTCCACCACTGTATACTGGTGCAGACTGGTGTGGGAGGCAGCTAGACTGGGGCGGGGCGGGACGGGACAGCAAGGCAGGTCCCGCTTTCAGCCTTGATGCAGCATTTTGCAGACAGTGCGGATGGATTTACCGTCCTGTTATTTGGTTGTGAATGAAATTCGGCACTTTTAACACGGCCTAATCGTTCTTCTCCTATAAAATTTTAAGTATTTTTTTCCTAAAAATAACAGAGAAAGAGGTTTATGAGTTTGGGCATATAACAACTGCAGTACATGTGTGTTTTCCTTCTGATTTTTGCAGACTGGCCCCTTTGATCTGCCTATGTTAGTCTCATACAAACGTATAGAGAATGGTTTTGTGAAGACTGAAGATGCTGTTACTAATTTGGCAGAAAGATATCCTCTCAGGATACTTTAAAGTGCTCCATACAAACACTGAGTGTTGTCGTGCTGTAGGAAAAACCCATGGTTTTAACCTAACAGTTCTCTTTAATGTTACCAAGTACAGTACCAAGCAGCCGGCGTGCCGATAAAGCAGCAGCCAGGGCACTGGCCCCACGGTACCAGCTTGTCCTTGGGCTCGCAGCTTCCCTACCCTCCCGAGAAAAGAATTCTGCCAAGTTCTGCATCCCTGGAGGCTGAGAAAGCATCTTTAGGAATTCATCCAAAACAGCATGAAGCGAAACGCAAGAGAGCAATGCCAGCCCCATTTCACACAGGGGCTTCTCTGCCCGCTGCAGATCTGTCCGAGAGCAGCAGAGAGCCGCTGAAGTCTCTTGCTCTGCCTGACCAAAGAAGTAGCACAGACTTTAAACCCAGCAACAGCCCCTCTGTCTCCTCGAAGGCACCAGGGAAAGCCTCCTCTTCTCACACAGAAGCTGGATGCAGCCCTGCAAGCAGCTCGCCTGGCGCTGGGGCTGCAATCCTTCAGCAGGGGGCTGCCCCTTCCCAGCGATGGGTTGCCAGATGCACGTGGTAGAAATACTTGAAAATGTGGGAGAAACCTTTGCTGATGGTGCAAAGCATTGAGTATCCATCCTCTGGGTACAGCCAGATGTGGGCTGCGGTCCGTATGCAGCGGTGGTACCTGCGCAGAGACCCCTGAGCATCCTCCCACGGCCAGTTTGCTGATGGGTTTATTCCCGGAGGAGAGTGAGGAAAAGACCATTTTCCCTCGTGCTGTGGTGGTTTGTGATGGCAGAAAGCTTCTGTGGGGAGGAAAGCATCTCAAAAGTTGGGCTGTGCCAGACTTTCAGCCCTTTTGCCCGGGCTCCTGTGGTTGTGCTTAACGTTTCTGCACTGTGCGGTTGCTTCAACACTTTAAAGCCTGAGTGACAGCGCGGTCCTTGGGTGATCCCAGGGACACGGGCTGTGCCTGTAAGCCTGCAGGCATTCTAAAACTGCATCTTGAGTTATTTGCACTAAGAAAAAAAAAAAGAAAAAAAAAGCCAGTTTAAAAATACAAGGAATAGATGAACCTGATATCATTTTACATTTTATTTGGTTTTTAAATTGGCATGTTCTTTTTAAATCTGCCTGTACCATGGTTGTGGGGACTTTCCTCTTCGGATTGTGCACAGCAGAGGTGAGATGCCTGATGCCCATTTGGGTTTTTTTGCTTTTTATTCTCTGATACTTCATATGTGGGAAGAGCAGCTTTTTTTGTTGCGTGAAGTCATAAGCAGTGACGAAGCACCACCCTTCGTGGCCCCGCCGTGGTGTGAAGGTCCCCCTCGTGTTGACATCCCCGGCGCTCTGCAGAGCGGGGCAAAGCAGCTACTGAGACATGGTGTCTGGTCTCATTCCACAAGCCACAAACTCCACGCCATGGCTGGATTTGGCTCCTGCTCGCTTGGACTTTATGTCCCATGCAAAGAAACAGGAATCTGGGACTAGGTGGAACATTCCCTTCATCAGATTTCACTAGTAATTGTCAGAAGAATTGAATCCTGTCCTCTGGCTGCCGTCCCTGGGGTCCATCTTTGATGCTGATGGATGCGGATCCACTGCAGGCGGATTGCAGTGTGCACGATAAGGACTTTGTGATGGGCTTTACCTGAGTGGGAAGAGGGTGTGTGAAAGTCCCTCTGGCCAGTGGCTGCTCTGAAGTCACCCAGCATGGGAGGGGTTGTATGGACAGGACCACTGTATTATACACGCTGCACTGGCCTAAATGCAAGCGTTCGTTAGCAACCGCGGCCCGGCTCCTTGCTGCATGCAAGTAAGGAGCTGTGCTTCCAGCATGTGTCCCATGGGCAAAGCTTTTTTTTTTCTCCTCCTCTTTTCTTTTCCTGACTCATTTCATGGACCCAGATTTCAATGTGCAGACCTTATCTCATTCTCCACTTTTCTTGCTAAAATGTGGTGCCTACAGATCGAGTGTGCGATGGATGCAACGAAGATACGGTCTATATGCCAAATCTAACCTTTCTCCTTAAATACACAGTTGCTGACTTGTGTTTACATACCCTTTGAAAAAGCAGGCGCTGAAATGCCTAATTCCTGTGATTCCAAACCATTCCAAGCCTGCATGGTCCCATGCCTGCCACCTTGCTTCTCGGTTGGTTCGGTGGCGTGCGCTACTCCTAGGGTCAAAGTCTGTTCCTGTGAAATTCCGCCGGAGGGTTTTGCTGTTGACAGTGGGAACAGCGCGAAGCTTGCCATGTAATGTTCAATGTGTGAACTGTCTGGATAAAGCCACTTAAATGGGGGAATTTTTGCAGCCTGTTTTTAAGGTGGAGCCTTCTGAGCACCAAGACTTTTTCTTCCCATTTCCACGTGTCTCAGGATGGAGCAAGCCATTGCAGTGGCTGTATGTTCAGACCCAAGGCACGCGTGCCAACAGGCACGTTGGGATTAATGTGAAATGTCTTGAATTTCAAGCAGTGTGTTGGAGAAAATGCGGGTTTCCTGGGGCCTGGGTTTCCAGCCAGTGTAGTGCTGAGGATGCCAGGACAGATGGGCTGCCCTGGACCAGCAAAAGAGCTGACCCTTGGTCATTCAGCAGTGGCAGAAGTGAAATTCTTAGTGACTTCCGAAATCAGGGAAAACAGGAGAATCCTGGTTTTGGGGTTAGAGAAGGGAAGAAAAAGTGTGGTGATGGTAACTGAAGTGGAAGGCAGCAGGATGCTGAAGTGGTGATCCGACAGAGGTGCTGTGATTGTTGTTTGTGTATCCTGATACAAGCTGCTGTTTCTGTGCTCGTTAGTGAGCTGAAAGGTCAGTACGGACTTATCGGTGGAAAAACTTGAAGGAAAAAAGGCTGGATTTTATTCATAATAACTCATTGAAGTTTAATCACTAGCTAGTGACACTGAAAGATAAGAAAAGTAATTAAGATTCCCTCTAAAACTGTTACGTGATAACAGAGGAACTGGGTGTAGTCGTAGCTGCTTTTCAAAAACTAATCCTAATCGTTATGAGAATGTTATAAATGACTTGGAATCGGCTGAAAGCTTACAATTGAATTTGTATACACACAGTTGAAAAATTAATACTGCATCATTTATCCAGTTTCCCAGCTACGGATTCTATTTTTTTTATGCCCATGTAGTATATAGGAAGTGTAAATTATATACAGGCAATGAGAAGATACATTTTCAGCTTCTTGAAAAAAAAAAAAAAGACTGCAACCTTACATTTTTTTCACTTAAATGCAATTTTATACATTTATGTTGCTTTATATAAAGGAAATTGAATGTGAATGTTACCTTTTATGAATGCAACTTGCTCTTTTTTCATTACGGAGACTTTTGTTTGAAGTAATCAATAAACTTTGGTATGTTGTTCTGATTAATACATGTTTGTTGTTGTTCTTGTCTTGTTGGGTGCTTGTAGGTAACAGTTTATAACATGGGGTTTTTTTCTGGGCACTGCTAGGGGGAATCATCAGTATTTTCACTGCAGGGTAGATGATGGTAGATGATTGCCTAAGGAAATACAGGATTTTTCTTAGATACTTTTATTTTTCCAGCAAGGTGTTGGCAATTCTGCTGGTAACAGCTCCTGTGCATAGCTGCCCTGTGTGCTCCAAGAAGTCATGTCAAATTAAAAAAGTGAGTCCTGTAAATTAAGTGAACAAATTGATTTAAGCTTGTAGCAGAGTTGTACTTGGAGCTGACATTTAGGAACTGGATAGATGAAAAGCGGGTCTGTCTGCCCAACAGTGAACAAAGCTTTCCTTAATGCTGTGCATTGGTTCAGTGTGTCGTGGCTACCTGTAAGAAAAGAGCATTATTTTATTTTTTTTTCCCAGTTCAAAGGCTAGAAGCACACAAATGAGGATTATTCTGTGGTCTGTAAAGTTCCTGGAGCTGGTGAAGTTCAGACCAGACATTTGCATGGATGAAATTCCAACAACACGCTGAAACTGCTAAAGCAAGACTCACGCTGTTTGTGTAACACACAAGAAAAGTATACAGACTTTTTTCTTCTTTTGGATTTCTTTTTTTTCCATAGGACATGGGTGTGATTCAAACCAAAATGTTTGTAATGAAAAACTGACAGTTTGAAAAATTCTGTTTTGGCTGGTTTGATTTCTTCAGCTCCCATGAGCCACTGGTGGACAGATGGCTGTGCTATTTAAAACAAACTATAACCTTTAAGGAGCAGCTTGTACTATTGGAAACCAGATACACGCATTGAGAATCCTAATAGCCTGAGTGAGTGATAGTGAAAATCATCTGGAGGGCTGGAAAGGGTTTTGCTCTGAGCTGGCTGTCTGAGCTGAGGGGACAGAGGTCGTAGGTGTATAAGCGGTGGGAGACATCCATGGGCTCAGCCCCAAATCAGCATTTAAAACGCCTGCATAACTCCTCGTGTGGAAAGGAGGGGCAATGTCACTTTGTAAGGGGTTTTATTAACAAGTACAAGGATGTTTTTTCAAAGGTCAGGCCGTTGGCAGGTGAAAGCTCTTGGTGTGTGGAGGGGCAGTGGTGTTGCTGTCCCTGCAGCCTGTGCAGGAGGAGATGCATCCGCAGTGTCCTCGCTGCTGGGATTGGGGTTGGCTTCTTCACTCTCCCCATGTCTGGGGATAACCTGCTAAGCTGGAAAATAACACTGTGGCCTGGAGAAAGGGTGTGTGTGCACCTGTGTGCGTGTTCCCTTCCAAAACCTGGGGTTGTAACAA
Organism: Heliornis fulica; assembly: GCA_013399135.1. Classification (NCBI taxonomy): domain Eukaryota; kingdom Metazoa; phylum Chordata; class Aves; order Gruiformes; family Heliornithidae; genus Heliornis; species Heliornis fulica. The sequence goes on along the minus strand of VXBZ01005898.1, from coordinate 133,443 downwards.
TAAATAAAGCAGGTCTGACTGACACAGAGGGAAAGTGAGAGTGGGAGAGCGGAGTGGAGCCCGTTCTCTTTGTCACATTGATGTAGCAGGTGAAATAAAATCCTGGTCCTGATGAAATCAGCGCAGGCTTAACTGGCTCCAGTGGGACTGTGGAGGCTCTGCTGGTCCCGGGCCAGCTTGGAAAGAGCCTATGTGGGATGGTACCCCTGGAATGGGAAGTTGGGGGCGGGGGGAACGCTGCCTTGTGCATGTGAAATCCTCCTAAAATCCTCACTTAGGAAAACCAACCAGAGCTTACTCACCAACCTGCAGAAGTGCTTTGATGTCGCTATGCTTATTCCAGAGGTAAGCAATTCCCTTCACCGTCAGTTTGACTCCAAACTACGCTCAGCCAGCTCTGGTTTTCCAGTTCCCAGCACCACCCTAAAAAAATAAATAAATAAAAGCCCTTCTGCCCCGTTTTGCCCACTGGAGTTTGGGCATGAGTGACCAAACGGCTGCTTCCCATTGCAGGGGGCTCGGAGCAGATGTGCGGGTGGGGAGAGGATCGGTGGAGGAATTGTTTGTAAAATCTTATGGGCCTCAACAAGGTGGAGTTTATTGTAGCCTCTAGTGTAGCAGGGAGAATGGGATTTGGGCAAGGCAGGGAAAAATGTTGCAACAATTGTGTCCTAGAGTGATGGGAGCAGAGCTGGATCTTGGAGAAACAAATCTGGCACCCGCAGGACTGCATGTGAGCTGGGACAGGGCTGAATTGAGGGTGACGAGTTAAATTACCCTGTTTAACCAGAAGCTTTTCCCCAGAAACTGTCAGAAGAGGGGTGTTTGTGAAGGAGAGCCTAGATGGGATGGACTGAGCTGGGATGGCAGATGGTCACTTGTAAAGACTCACCCAGATGCCTCTGATGGAGCGATGTATCCAAATGATGTGCTGAGGCTGGAGCAGCCGTACCCTGGCTTGCTCCTCACTTGCTTTCTGCATGGTCCCATGGTGAAGGATGGAAGCAGCAGCTTTTGGAAGCTTCAGAAAAGAAACCTCTGTGTTCTCCAAACTATATAAAACTATATGCTGGGGAGAAATAGCTGATGGGATTACTCTGATCAGTCTCAAAAGGGGATCACATCACTGTGAGGCTTCTGATGTCAGTCCTGGCCTAAAATGGAGCATTCCTGCTAGGACAAAAAGGTATTTTTGAAGGGTGGTTGCTAAAACCCAAGTAATGGCATCAGTCCCAACGAAAACTTCTAACCTTTATCTGAAGAAAAAAAGAAAAATTTAAAGATGAAAAGGATAAGAAAAATAAAAAGTACTTAAATTTATTTTGAGGCTTTTGTTTGGGGTTTCTTCTTTACAGCTTCTGATCTAGAATTAATGAAATTCCCCTTAAAATATAAGGGTAAGGGATTGCACCTAGATGAAATAAGACTGCAGAAAAATGGTGCTGCAGGGGCTGGTGAGGGTTTCCCCAGCTCTCTGAAAGGGCTCTTTGCCTTCGCTCACAGATGTGTATGTGCAGCTCTCAGGGCACTGACTGTCATTATGGGGTCTGGGTGGGAAATCCCTGACAAGGAAACAGCTGTGTTTCTGGCTGTCATTGTTTCCTTTTTATCTGTTTCCTTGTTCCCTCTGTCTCAGCTTATCGTTCTTTGCTGGGCAGGGAGGAACATTGGTCTCTGGAGGAGACGGCCATGCCATGTAGCTTCTGCCTGTGTAAAGCAGGAGCAGCTGGAGGGTACCTCTGCTGAAGGCTTTGCTGGAACAGCTGGTCATCCATCATGAGATGCCCGAAAGGAGCATCTCTCTACAGCCAGATTTCCAAAACAAGAATCTTTGTGGCCACACAGCCTCATAAGGCAACAATGGAAAGGAAAAGCCATGACTGTGTATCCTTCAGCTGGAGCCAACACAGCTTCTCCATGCCGAGAGCGGGCTGGTGCTTGTGCAGGCTGAATTGGGTGAAGGAGGTGCAGCCTTGGGATGTGCAGGATTGATTCCTGCTGGCATCTGCCACCATGGTCCAGCCTAGAGCCAGATCGATCCAGATCCAGTCTTAATCCTTTTGTCTTCTGTTCAGAGAGCAAGAAATGGGTTGATTTTCAAACCTGAGGGATAACGTAGCTGTATGTTCTACTGGCTAGCTTTACTTTTGCAGTAGCTGCAGGTAAAGTGGGTATGTGTCACTCGGCGGTGGTGAGTCCCAGTTACAGCAGGGCGAACCCTGTGCAGGCATTAAAAAAAGAGACTTCCAGCTCTAGGATGGGCCTCATCTCTCCATGAGCTGTTGCCATTCAGGGAAAATAGCGTTGCTGCGATAAGAATACAGAAGGAATGTGGTGTGGCTGTCTTTCCGCGCTTGTAGCCTTGCATATGGCTATTTTATAACCATATGTTTTGCTGCTGTGGACCTGAGCTGCATTTTTTGATGAGTAACTGCACATGATCTCTCCCTGTCACACAAGAGGTGCTTTATGACCAGGCAGAAAATCATCTATTCAAACAGTTACACTAGTGAGGATCTGCTGTGTTACAACCAAGGAGCACTGACCAAACCGGTAGCTTTTCCTTGAAAAATTCCTTATCAGTGTAAGAAGGGACACGGTCTGCCAAAAGATGGTGTTTTTCTTACTACCATTATTAGACCTTGGGTCCTAAATTAATAGCCCTGACTGCTGAAGTGTTGGAAAAAATAGGCTGCTGTTGTAGTAAGGAGCATAATTAAAAGGTTGTTTTGGAAAAACAGGAACATCCACTTCTCTGCGCTCCCTTCCTGGGCAGCTCAGGCTCCTGTTGAGAATGAGCTGGCATCGTTTGAACTGCAGCATCGGGGAAACTGAGGCTGATGGGTCAGGCCAGAACTATGCTTAGAGCTCTGGCAACAGTATGGATTGATGGAATTCTCGTATATTGCTCAGAGAATTTGCTAGAATGTTGCTTGCTGAGGGTGAAAACACCGTTTTTTCTTTTCCTTTGGGAAGTGCTATAGGTGTTAAGGTGGGGAGTGGTGTGGGGGGCACTGGAGTGGAGCAGTAAATTTCAAAA
>VXBZ01005898.1:108852-129933 GCA_013399135.1 Heliornis fulica | reverse complement strand
AGGGGTTGGCAAGGGCTTTCCCTGGACGTCCTTGTCCCTCCGTTAAGGAACCGGGCTCTCGGTTCGCCTCAGCCCGGCCGGGAGCGCTGCCGGGGAGGAGGGAGCCCACAGGTGCCTCACCGGTTCCTCACTGGCCGGCGGGGCAGTGGCGGTGCCGAGGAGGGGGTTCAGAGGCGAGGCGGGCAGATGTGTGGGGTCGGTCTGGCCAGATGTGTGGTCCTGTCCGGCCAGGGACCCTGCGGGAGGGCTGGCTGCACACAAGGGCAGCCGGGGCTCTGATGGGGGTTGCTGATTTTGAGGGTCGGTGTGGAGCGGCGGCGTTTTATAAGGAGTCGTGCTGTTGGCACGGCCATCCCGTTACCGTAGCTGAGGCAAGGAGGTTGGTTTCGGTGAGCAGGAGGGTATCGGCCAGTGCTCACACCCTTTTCTGAAACCCCATGGCCCAAAGTAATCTTTTAAGGGCAGCCGTGACTTGGCCTGACGACAGCGAGATGCCCTTTGCCACTTTCTGAAGTAGGAAAGAGCAGCTGTGCGTAAAGCGTGTGTCGCTGTCGGGCTCATCTCTCCCTCGTTTCTTGGTCTTTAAACATCTCTCCTTCATCCCGGGCTGTGCACTGTGGTAGTGCTGTGTGGTTACAGGGCTGCACACCCTTGGTGTGAGCAGCCAGTGCAATCTGATCCCTCGCCCTCAGGCTGCAAGCTGCTCTTGGGCTTCAACCGCGTTCACTTTGGTGGACAATGATCTGCTCGTAAACTCTGCGGAGCCCTGACTTTTTTTTTGTTATTTTGTTATCTTGTGGGGAGAACAAGTTGGTTTGTTTGGTTGGTTTTTTTTTCCTGCAGGGAGGTCTTTCATAATCCAGGGAAAGTGGTGGCACCTTGGGTGGCTCCAGCCACAGGAGAAGATGTGTAGGTACCTTGTTGGGAGGTGAAGGCACTCATCATCCTTATTTGTTCACAGCTGGCAGAGCGCCTGGAGCTGTGCCAGGCACAAAAAAGACACGCTGACCCAAAAAAAGCTTCCTGTCTAATTCCAGTTTCCTTGACCTCTTTGCAAGGCTCGGTTTGGGGTGTGGGAGAAATTTGTCAGGGGATAAGGCACAGGTGAGGATTTCACCAGGGTGTCCCCTGGGTGTCCCCAGAGGTGCTTGTGTACCTGCTCCTCTGGGATGATGCCCATAACAGCATCTCCCACTCAACCATGGGCTGTCCTGCCTGCTGTACCCGTGCTGACCCACACCCTGCAAATGGGGTAGGAAATCGTAGGTGGGGGGGATCATGGCTGGTTAGCAGAGGATGCTGTTTGAGTGAAGGTGATTAAAAATAGTCTGATCCTCCTTGCACTGGTGTCAGTGGTGAAACACCCACGGGAGCTGGGTGCCACAGGGGTGGGGATGCAGATGGTTGATGTTTTCTATGAGCGAGGTAATAGAAACCGGGTGGAAGCGGGCAGCGGGTTTCTCGTGAGCATGAGTCCCATCTTCTAACCAGTGCTTGGCAGATGACCTTTGTATAATGCTCATATGAAATCAAAATATCTCCACAAAGGCACGCTTATGTGGTTATAGCTGCAGGATCTAGACACGTGATTTGGCATTTACATAGGTTTTTAAAATGAGATATTGAAAAAGATACAAAGTTGAGTAAGGTTCCTCAAATCATGAGATGAAAAATAAATCCAAAGGGTTTTTTTTCCGCATCGCTGATTTCTGAGTGTTGAGCCTGATCTGGGACCATGTTTTAACCATTTCCCTGTGTGCATAAATACTGGAAACTTGTTGGTTGTTTCTAGCAGAAGGTTTCCCTCCTGGGTCTGCCTTACAGTGAGATACAAGCCTACATAAAGACAGCCAAGTGTCTTACAGCTAGTCTCACCTCTGAAATGGCTTGGGCTCCCTCAGGGAGCTCCAGGGATATGGGATCAGTAGCCTCTGAAAGCTCTACACCGCTTTGGAGAGACCTCTTTGGGTGGACCACAGAGGAGTAGTAGTCTGGGAGCAGTCAGTAGTATGTGGGATGTGCTTCCTCTCCCTACATCACATTTGCTACAACTGCAGATTGTCATTCATTTACTAGGACAAAAGTGAAGTGACAGCAGGGCTGTGTGGGAGGGCGGCAACCAAAGTGCAGATTATGGTGGGGGAAAGAAAGACTTCCAAAGTGCTGTCCTTGCCACCAGACCGGAGGATACGTGGAGGCATGGAGCTTCCCCCGTGTGCCTGGAGATGGGGAGTTCAGAGCTTGGACATTGCTGCTGGTCATGCTCCGTGGTAGGAGCCTCTTGGTAAAGACATCTGTGACAGGTCAGACTGGTGAGGAAATCCCAGTGCCACAAATGGGGTGAGTACCCTCAGCCTCGTCCTGCAAAGCGACTGGTGAATGTCGCTGGGACGGTGGTCGCTTGGGCACGTGTGACGAGCACAGCTCGGGTCCCACGCTCCTTAACGTTGGAAAGCCTCAATCATCTCATCTGCCAGCTTCCCTAACGCAGTAAATTGAAGGCCAGTGCAAAACTGGGGGCAGAGGAACAGGAGCGCCGGGAGCTGTGGTGGAAGTGGCTGGGTGAGGCTGCCTCGTCTTCCGAATCCCTTTTCCTCCCAGGCGATGCTAGGCTCAGGGCTGAGTCAGGAGCTCCCGGGGCAGAGTAGTTCCCTGGGAAGCCGTGCTGGCTGAGCCGCCTGCACGGTGCAATTACCCATCTGCTGCTCCGTGGGTGTCTGTCCAAGGGCTGGGTGGTGCGAGACACAGCGAGCGCCAGCGATATCCTCCTCCCCCTCACTTTCCGTGCCGCTGACCTTAGTCCTGCCGCAGGAAAGCAGTTAGCTGGGTCTGGAGATGTGCTTCTGCCCGATGGGGGAATGCCAGAGTCGAACATTTCCATTTCCAACTCGGGGAAAAAATAGGTTTCAGTATCCCTCTCTTTGCAGCAGAGTTTCCAGGTGATGCTGTTATGGGAGACCTGGATGTGTAATTTAGTTTCCTGGCTATATGGGCTGTGAAAGCAAATAAATTGTTCCAGTGACTTCAGTGAACTTAATTCCAGGTTCCTAGGCAGGTAGTGGGGCCCGAGGATTTACTGCGATTACGTCTCCCAAGAGTTACTTTGTGCACAAAGCTGGAATTTGGCTTGGGAAGAGCAACACTTGCACCATACTGAGTGAGGACAGGGAAGTTACTGATGCCTGTGTGTTTTTGCATGGCTTTGGAAGTCCTTTGAGCTGAATGGGCTTTGGTCAGGAGGCTGATGATGTGGACTGGGAAGGTCCATACTGCTGGCAGATGCTGAACACCATTCCCTGCACAGCTGGCAAATGTGCCCTGGTGCTGATGCACAGAAAACCCGTAGACTCTTCCCTGAGTCTCACAAAAGGGAGGAGTGGCTGAAATTGGGAATGGGAGAAAGCTAAAAGCACACTGAAGCTCCTAAGTATTAGAAATGCAAGAAACTAGATTTTCTCAACTCCCACACTGGGTTTAAATCCACACGGGTGGGTGTCGAGAAACTTTTATTATCTCGTGGTAGATGTAAATCCGTATCTAGTTGAGCTGGCTTTTATCTCTCCCAAGTTTTGCCTAGTCTGGGGTGATAGAAGGTAATTTTTCTGATTGGACATGAGCACATCAGAGCATCCAGTAGTTTGTTCCCTCGCATTAGCGGATGAGCCACGGCAGTAGCAGGAGATAACACATCAGCCTTGTTGCTTTTTACTTTTGGTTCACCTCTGGGAGCAAATCTTCAGTTTGCCAGCTGTTAAATCTAGATTGGAAGAGATTTCACTGTCCCCAATCTCCTTCATTCCCAGCATGCAGGGATGCTCTGGACCTCTTGAACCCCCTGAGCATCCTCAGCACAGCTCAGCCCTGGCTCCCAGGGACCCTTCTGCTCACTTCCAGCTCCCAAAGCTGTACTGCAGGGGGACACTCTGTGGTCATGAGGAATGAGTTTTTGCCAGTTTCTGTATCAGTGAGCAGCCACAGCTGTGCCACACCAGTGCCCTGGGTGCTCCTGCTCTTCCACAGCCAGCTTTGCCCCACTGGCAGTTGCTTTAGGGATTCCCTGGAGCAGGAGGCTCCAGCCCTGGTGCCGGCAGGCTTGGCCACACAGCCAGATCCAGTGCTGCTGCGTGCACAGCTCGCTGCCATCCGATCCCTCTTCGGCCGTGCAGATCAGCGCCTATTGTAAGGTGATGATTCAGCTGGTCCCGTGAGGACATTCCCATGGGATGGGCACGCTGCCCATGGTCTGCAAGCCCAGACTGCGCCGAGTTAACATTTTATCCCCGTTTCTTATCCTTTTTTTCCTCTTACACAACATTTTCTTTTGTGTTTTCACTCTTATCCTTGTTGTATGTAAGCCTAAGCCTTTCAAAAAGGTCATTCCAGTCTTTCAGAAGCCTCATTTCCTATTTTTTGCGGTATGGTTTCCTAGCCGAGCACCCTCCCAGGTTGGGGTGATGGGGATTCGTGTCTGCACTGAAGCATCAACTGCAGATAAGCCCCAGAAGGCCTCAGTGGAGAAACACAGCCACTAGGTCAGAAGAGAGAACCATCTGGTGCCGTATCCTGCCTCCTCCTACGCTGTGCCGGAGCGGGTGCTTGGGGAGAAGTCAAAGAAAGAACTTGCAAACAGAGTGAGGCTTTCCTCAAAATATCCTCCCTGGTCTGACAGAGGATAATTTCAGCAGTTGTTGAATCTGGCGTGGTGACTAACCTGTCCTGGGGTTCTCCACGGAGGGGTTTGAAGACCTGAGTGTTTTTGATGTGTTCCTGCCTGATGTGATTGCCTCAGTTTCCCATCTGTGACATGAGATGATGCTCCTGGTGAAGGTTAAATCCCTTCTTTTTTTCTGGGCCACGCTCACATGTGGGTAGTTACTGTGTTGACTCAGGAAGAATCAACCACATGGCCATGGTGGCTATGTCAGAGATCCAGTGCTGGCATCTGTCCTGTGCAGGGCATGGCTTTGCTGGGGCCCTTTGAACCATGGTGTGGTGGTACTACTGCACATCTGTCCTGTCTGGCTCTGATGGAGGCATTTTGCTGCTGATCTGCCCCCAGAGGCAGCTCTCTGAGGGCCACCCATGCCTGGCTGCCATCCCCACCAGGCTCCTGGCAGCTCCTGGGATGGCCCCACCAGCACCTGTATCCTGGGGTGCAGACTGTGCTGCCAGCACACGAACCACCAGCTCTCTCCAAACACACCATCAGTCCACAGCTCCCATTGTGTTCCTGGGCTGCAGCTCTTCCCACAGTTCTGCCATCCCTTATCCCCTGTGTCGTATGGATGCTCCTCCTGGGAAGCATTTGAGATGGCAGCCCAGAAGTGAGTTTTGCAAGTATCTCTGCCAAGTCAAGGATTCACTGAGAGATTTTCATGTGGCAGGTGGAGGTTTGCCATCAGGCTATTGATAGAACCAGCCAAGGAGCCCCATCATCTTCCTCCGAATCAATACATCACATCTTCTCCATCAGCAGAGGGATGGCCAGCAGGGACAGGGAGGTGATTGTCCCTTTCTACTTTGCCCTTGTGAGGCCCCATCTGGAGTCCTATGTCTAGATCTGGGGCCCACAATTAAAAAAATGTGGAGCTGTTGGAGAGGGGTCAGAGGAGGCCCCGAAGATGCTCAGGGGTCTGGAGCACCTCTGCTATGAGGACAGGCTGAGGGAGCTGGGCTTGTTCAGCCTGCAGAAGAGAAGGCTGCTGTGGAACCTCACTGCAGCCTTCCAGTTCTTAAAGGGAGCATATGGACAGGAGGGGAATTGGATTTTTACATTGTGGTAGGACAAGGCGAATGGATTGAAGCCAGAGGGGGGAAGGTTTAGATTGGATGTCAGGGGGAAGTTCTTCGTGGAAGGAGTGGTGAGGTGCTGGAACGGGCTGCCCAGAGAAGTGGTGGATGCCCCAACCCTGGAGGTGTTCAAGGCCAGGTTGGATGGAGCCCTGGGAAACCCAGTCTAGATCCAAACCTGAAGGTTGGTGGGCCTGCCTGTGGCAGGGGGGCTGGAACTCAATGATCCTTGGTGTTCATTGAAACCCAGACCAGTTTGTGACTCTGTGAACTTCCACAAAAATAGGTGCCTAAAAGCCTCATCTAACTGCTAATCCTTCCCTCCAAATGAAATCCTGGTTTTGCCTGGCTGTAGTAACCAAGTGGGTGCCAGGGGGCTGAGCTGGAGGCTTGAGGGATGCAGATGCTCCCCTGCAGCCCCTGGGCACAACAGGTGCGAGCTGTCCCCGTGGGCAGGGGCACACAAAGGGGCTTGCTGCAGCCAAGGGTATTGAAGCTTTGTGCCATAAATATTTCAATGTGTCTTTTGTGTCGCTCTCTTGGCATGGGGAATGCCTGCACCACCTGGAGTTACCAGCTCTTGCATGTGCCAGGTTTCAGGGTGGCAGTGGAAACTCCTGTTCTTACACTGAGATGGCTGCAGGTGAGTTTGCCCCGTTTGTCTCCCCTGGACAGCAGCAGGGTCTCATCTTTGGGGCAGGTACCCCTGGTGATGAGAGTGAAAATGTGTCAGGGCAGGATGCACAAGCAGCTGGAGGGGTTTTGGTGGGTACAGGGGCATGTGCAGCGCAGGGAGGCTGTTGTGTTTGTAACCCCTGGTCACTTCTAGCTTCTGCACCATACTGGTGATCACTTGTGAACGCAGAAGAGGACCACAGCAACTTTGCACAATCAAGCCTCTAGGTTTCTGTAGGCAGCTGAGCTTTTTGGGCTGTGGAGAGAAGGGACTTTGCTTGCTGCAGTCTGTGCTTTATTGCAGGTTGTTCATCACATGGGGAAAAGACCCCCACAGGTTACCAGGCTGTTACCTCTGGTGTAAAGGTGTAATTCCAGCACAAGACATCCCCATCTGCTCTGGAGCTCTGGATGACTTTGGTGGAACCAAGTAGAAATGTGTCTCATTAGCAGCCCCCTCTGTTGTTCTGCCCTATGAATTTTTGTGGTCCCTGGTGTGGGACCTGTGAGCCAGCTTGCTGTGAGCTCGCTTGTAGGGCAATATGGTCCCTCGTCCACAGGTCCCCGAGGAGGAAGGCAACAGGTCCTGGGTGGTGGACTTCATGTCCAGTCAGGAGACCCTCAGTTCTTTGATGCATCCAGAAACCAGCCCCGTGGGTTGTGGAGACCTTTGCCTACCCAGCTCTCCGAGTAGCCCAATGCCATCCATCAGTTAGTTCAGCGGGGTTTTTAACACCCACCCTTTGATCCCAGCTCTTGCACAATCCCTACAGATGTGGACACCTCTGTCACCCTGATGATGGGAGCTGCTGGGGGCTTTTCTGTTCTTGTCATCAGACGTGCTTGTGGCCCTTTGCTAACGTTGTATCCTGTTGTCATTTGTGCCCATTCCCATTTGCCAATGAGAAACTGACACTGTGAGAGGCATGGTTTGCTCCCAGCTACCAGAAGTTTAGTCTCAAAGCCAGGAAGCAGCCTCAGGACCTTGGCTATCAGTTTTCTGCTCAGACCAGATCCTGCGAAGAAGCCTTTGGTGACTGCAGCAGGCCCTGTGGAGTAGCACAATGTCCTATTCTCTGCTATGTGCTCTCTGATGGACGTGTGCTTCAGTGTGGTATCTCCATCAGTGTCGTGCCACCTGGCCAGCCACCAGCCCCTCCTGGCTCCAGTTCCCATGAACGCTGTGTAAACACCTGCTCTGCGTTTACACAGCGCCATATCCTGTTCCCAGGCAGGTAAAGAGCAGGATGGAGAGGCAGAAGGGTGGACCTGATGATGTGGAAGTTAGGATCTTACTCCAAGTATTAGCCTGTTGGAGGAACCTCCACTTGGAGACTGCGTGGGACATGACCCCTAGGAAGATATAGTTGACGCAGTGTCCGGGCAGCACCGGCAGCTGCCGACATGTCTCTGTGCTCCTGCTCTGCTCCCTGCCCATGGCCAGGGATGGGCACTTCGTCACTTGGTGCATGATGTTGAATGGGCTTTGTGTAGACCTTGTGCTGATCACAGGGGGGCAGTTTGCAGGTGGTATAGAAGGGTATTATTTTTCTCTCTGAACTCCATCTCTCTTGCTTTCTGAACGTGGTGTGCTGATAGGGAGAATGGTGATGTTTCTGGTTGTATGTGGGATGGAGAATGACCATGCTTCTGGTTATGTGTGGGATGGAGAATGACCATGCTTCTGGTTGTATGTTGGATGAAAAGTGGTGGTGTTTCTGGTTGTGTATGGGATTGAATCCAAAGTCTTCTGAAACCACCCAGTTGGAAAGCAGGGCGAGGTTCATCCACTCATGCGACGGGGCGCTGGACATTCACATTTCCTGCAGCAGGATGTGGCCCAGATCACTGTTCTAGGATGGATTTCTGCCACTCTTCCTGGAGGACCTCTTTGGCTTTTCCAGATAATTAACTTTCAAGTGAAACTCTTCCCCTTATCCAAAGTGGGAGCCTGCAGTGATGGGCTGCAGTCATTCCTTTCGCCTCTTTATGGCTGTGAAATGGGGAGCAGCAACAGGGCTGAGCCAGGGTGGCAATTCACAGGGAGGTGCATTGGTCTTTCTCCTCAGACATAGGACTGTGTTTCTATTCATGGCCCCAATTAATATTTAATTTTGCAAAGTGGAGCAACGTCAGCCAGAGAAGCTGAGAGCCACACTCTGCATTGCACAGGGTTCGTGGTTGGGACACGCTGCTCTGAGGGATTTCTGTCCCCACTCCTGTGTGAAGCAGGTGAGGTGGGGGTGGCCTAATCTTCACCAGCCCAGCTTGTGCTCCATGGGCTGTTCTGGGAGGCTCTCGTCGATGCTGGCCTTGGACAGAGGTGCCTGTGGCAGCTGGAAGAAGCCCTGCTCATTGTAAGTCCCTGAGGACTAGACCTTCCGGAAAATGCTCTTGGTTTATATCTGTCCATGTCATAGAATCATACAATCATAAAATCCCTTGGGTTGGAAGAGACCTTTAAGATCACCAAGTCCAACCACAGCCTAACCCTGCCTAGTCCACCTCTAGACCATGTCCTTCAGCACCTCATCTACTTGCCTTTTAAATTCCTTCAAGGATGGTGACTCCACCACTTCCCTGGGCAGCCTGTTCCAGTGCTTGACAACCCTTTCAGTAGAGAAATTCTTCCTGATATCTAACCTAAATCTTCCCTAGTGCAATTTGGAACCATGTCACAGGCATCATTAGCCTCAGAGGAACTTCTGGAGGCAGGTGGGATAACCTGTGGTGGGACAACCTGAGACAGATGCTGGCTGATGACCCCAGTTAGCCCAGAAAGCCACTGAGGAAAGTGGAAATAGGTTACAAGTGTGCTTATTGGCAGGCTCCCTTGTCATCAAATAAACCCTACGTCGTTGGGTGTATGTGTCCAAAGGTACAAGCAGATCCCAGAGGAGCTCAAGCTGATCCTTCCCCCTTTTCATTCAGCTTACTTCAGTTTTGTTTCCTAGACTACAGCAGCAACCCTCCCGTGAAAAGCTGCTGGTCTCCATTTACAACAAAGCCATATCCAAACGGATTTCATAGCTGCAAACAATATTTGGTCGGTGTTGTGAAGTGTAAGGCACAATTCCATTGGCTTGGCAGACGCCTCACACAGCTGCTGTTGGCAGATGCTGCTCACCCACAACATTTGGAAAACAAAACAATAGTTACAGAAGAGCAAAGCACTTCAGAGTTGGAGCTTTACAGGAGGAATTTTGACTCAGACCGTGGCTGTCCCCTCTTGTAGCATCACAGCAGACAGTAAAGTCCCGCTGGGCTTGAATCGCCTTGAAAGGGAAGATTGCTAACAATAAGCATCACTCTCACAACTCCAGTTGGTGCAGTGGCCTCGAGATATGGTCCCGTGGACAGGACCCAGCAAAATGTTCTGGACCCTGTAAACCAAATGCTGGGGACAAGACAGATTCAGCAGGGTCCCCTGCTGAGCCACATTAGTTTTTCTCGGTGGGGTAGAGCGCTCCGTATTTCTCCTTTGTCTTTTCCTGGCTTGGCTTCATGCATCCTCCAAAACTCTGCACCATGGCAACGATCTCCTCTGTAGAGGAGTCTCTGAGTGTAATATTTGCAGCAGCATTTTATAAATAGAGGCCGTATAAAAAATGTTATTTCACTTTTATGACAACGTATCATCCAGATGCTGCTTGGTTTTAGTAAGTCCCTAAAGCCTGAGGTCATACCAACTGTGTGGTGACGGTATGGTAATTTGTGAAGTGCGGTGGGGTGCTGTAATGTGAGGGGTTCAGGTGTGATTTTGTAACAGTACAGCTCTATTCTGTAGTAGCTGCTGATGACAAAGCCTCTTTTTAAGAGAAACGAGTGGATTTGCATGAAACCTTGACTTTGTCTGGGTTGTGCCAAGGGAGACGTAAGCTGGATGTTCTCCTGTTTGTAGCCAGTGCTGGGCAATACCCCGGGGTCTTTTCTGTTCTGAGAGTGTCCTTCAAATAAGAAATCTCCAGTTCACTATTGAACATCAACTGAAGCATTGTCTGAGAGCGGATATCTTTGGTGCCCCACTGCCTTTCACTGCTCTTTTTCCAGTGATCAGTATTTGAGGACAGAGGTCATTCTTCCGTAGAGGATATATAGTAACATCCAACTGATGTGCCGCAGGCACAGCGACACACTTACCAACTCGATGCCAGCACTTGATTTCCTCTAACATTTCCCCAGGAGGTTGAGTTCAGTGGCCAATGTGGAGTAAGCGATGAGTTGGCCAAGGAGCAGCTTTTAAGAGGACCACAATCAGCCTGTTGTTATGCCTTGGCCTTACCAAAGGGCAGCCGTCCTCCTGCTCCGTCACTTGTTGGATTCTCCTGCCCTGCAGGAGATGGGGAGGGTTTGTAAGGAAACACTCCCTGAGCCTTCACCGCCTGAAGTAAATTAATCCCAACTAGTTTTTCCTCAAATGAGTTATTCTGAGTGCTCTACTTGGGTCTGCTCGGAAGGCTTGATTTTTGTGATGGTGTTGAGTGCCCTCTCCCAAAAACTGTCATCCCTTGAGAAGCAAGGAACTCTAAGTCAGAGGGATGCTTTGGAGTCTGGGTCTTCACCTTTACACCAAAGTCAGGGATGAAACTTTGAGTGGAATAAAATATTGGGGAGCAAGGTCCTCGCTGAAGACCATGACTCCCAAAGCTGGTCCCTCCTCAGGTCGCTCCTGAGCATGATGGGTACACCCACAAGGTTGGGTGAGTTACTTAAGGACATGGTTTAGTAAGTAATATAGGTGGTGTGAGGATGGTTGGACTAGATGATCAGAGAGGTCTTTTCTAACCATAATGATTCTGTGATCTTGTGGTGCTCCTCAAACCCCAAAATGCCAGGTCCACCAGCTAGCATGGCCCTGATGGTTCATGCTTAGCTGGTGGTCTCTGAAGGGTGGAGGTCACCTGCACCTATATTTTCAGAGTGGGTCCTTACCACAGCCCCCATGCACAGCCCCCAGGTAGGATTAACATCTATTGGGTTTTTTTCAGTTTCCATGATAGTTGTTGGGAAATTGCAGCTAAGAGAGATGTGTGAGAATAAGCACCAGGCTCTGGGGTTAAAGCATGCATTCTTGAGATGGTGTTTCTTTTCTGGAGAGCAAAGTCTCAAAGTATATGTAGAAAAATGCAGGGGTTTGTTTACCAGTGGAGGTTGTCTCTATCTTGATTGAAGGCTACAAGTTTTTTGTCTGCTCCCCGTGACAATGTCTTGGGAAACTTCATCTTGTATCTGCAGAGACTCACATGTTTAATATCATCTGCTTCATTTGTTGAAGTTATTAAGTTATTAAATGTGATTTTTATCAGTGTGAAACTACTGACCTGGAATAAAATACTCAGCTAGCAGAGAAGAAATCTGCTGGACTGCTTGTCCTCACTTTGCGTGAAGCAGTTGAATGAGAGAGAAATATTTGTAATATCTTTGCAGAACAAACTTCTTCCTTACCAAGACCAATTCTGGGGCCTGTTAAAATCAAGAATGTTTCTGTAGATGCCAGTGGGACTGGGGCTCGATCCTTAATGAACATTTATCTATAAGAGGAAAGAATAGTGGTGTGTGCATAGAAGAGCAGAAGGCACCTGGGGCTGGAGGGGATAGTGGGAAGCAGAACCCCCCCCCCCTCCAAGATGGGGTACTTCAGGGCTGCTGTGCTGCAGCTCTGTATGGATGGTTAGAGGCTTGAAAAATCCCTAGGTAAAGTAGAAGTGACCAGAAAGCTTTTGGAACAAGTGAAATAGAATAACTATTGATTACTCTGGCGTGTGCTGAAGTGTGCAGCCTGTATGATTTGAAACAGCCCAAAGATTACTCCCTAGGACCAACTCTGTGAAATAATCAGTGCTTGAAATTGAGTTATCAGAATGCACGAGGACTTTAATCTGTACAGATGTGCTTTAAAAACATTTATTTGCAGGAAGAAGGATGTTTAATTTTTAGCTATCTTTCCATTTATAGATAATCCAGAAAAATGTCTGCCAGCCATAAGCTCCTCTTGTGTTTGTTGAGTCTGTTTTTTGTTTCCTTCTCGCAGTGCAAGGTAAAATGTTTATTGTTCCAGGGTGCTTTATTGCCACTGAAATGGTCAGCGTGCTAAATATGGTATTAAAACAGCCTCTCCCATTATTTAATTAAAAAGAAATCTAATAACTGGACGAATGAACAACAGCCTTTCCAGCATGTGTGGCCCCATGCCAGATGAAAACATGATTTCAGAAGCTTATTTGCTCAAAATTAAAGACTATAACAGTCTGAAATCCCAACCTTGTTCCCAGAGTAGCAGCCTTGAATGCTGCTTTTCCCAGCAGAAACCTCATCCCATTGCATTGCCAAGACTCCGAGGCATTGGGGGAGTCCAGCAGAACAGGGGAGTGAATTCAGTGACTCCAAAATACAGATATTAATATTGGATATACCCCTTTGAGGGAAGAGCAGTCAAACTCCCAGGCAGTTCTTCCTCAGTATGTTTGATAGAATACATTTGCTCCTGATTTATGGCATTTGCCCTGTTAGAGTTCTTGGAAACATTGGTTTCTAGGAGAACTGTATCTCCTTTGTTACAGTATTTCATGTATAATTTAGGGACGCTGCACTTGGTTCGGGTCCCACCTTTGGGACAGCACATTGATAAATGTGTTTGGTTTGGATTTTTGCTTCCCTTTTCACTGCAGTTCTTGCTTTTTTTTTTTTCCAGAAACCACAATACCCATTTGTGCAAAGGACATCAGCGATGATTTGATGAAAGAGTTTGCGTTTCTTTCTGGTGAGTATGGTGAACTTCTCTGGGGTCTCTCTCTCTCTCTCTGTGCAGTAATTAAATCCTCCAGACAAACTCCTGTGCTGTTTGGCAAAACGATACTCCACACGGGATATTCTCCATCAGGTAGTCTCCAGTGCCACTAGAAATGTTGTTAATAAAACATTGAGGCAGTTTGAAAGAGCATATTGGGTTTCCGTCTCAAACCATACTGTAAAATATTCTTACCTTCAAAGCCTTTTGCTTTGAAATGTATTTCTGTAGGTTCCAGACGGGTGTGCTGATTTGTCCTTGTATTTCTGACTCCCTTTGCTGACCCATGCCAAGTTCTCTCAGTAAACAAAGGAAATGCCCAGTACCTGATGTGTTTGTTTCTATGACCTGTGTGTTGTGCTTGGAATCAGCAGCCAGGTTTTGACCTGGTTTTTGCTGTTCTGGTGATGCAGAAAAACCCTCTGTAGTGATGACAGCGTGATTTTGGACCTGACTGGTGGACCTGGGCTTTGCTGTTGGCTGTTCTCAACAGTGTGTCCAGGGAAGCATCCTTGTCTTCATTCCAGGTGGCCGAGGGAAAGACAAGGCTTGGATTATCACCCTCCCCGACAACGCTCACTTCAACGAGGTACCTGAGGAGGTCGTATCTAAAGTCTTAACGTACCTAACATCAGTCCCAAGGTATGTGGCCCCTTTCTAGCTCTTGCCTGTGATGGGCAGTGGTGTCAGTCCTGCCTGGGCCATGCATGGAGCTGAGGGGTATCTTCAGCTCTCAGAGCAAGTAAGAGGGAGGAGATGAACAATGCAAACCCTTAAGGTGTCCAGGCGTGGTATTTAATGTGCCAGTAACTGCAGTGTAAAAAGTGGGCATCATCCCTATGGCTTGTCAGTCTGCATGTATCAGAAATTTAGTTTATTAAGTTTCTAATTAACAGCAAGCTTTCCTTAAGCGTTGACATGTGTCACTGCTTAAATATGCCATGCTGCTGCAGAATAATGTTTTGACATGTACAAATAGCGAGTCATTACCGTGGAAAAAGAGAAATGTCACCGGACTTAGAGGCTAATTACAGGAACAAACCGTTCGGGGTCCCCATTACTGGCGATGGCTCAGCAGCGTGCCGCAGCTCCCATTACCCGCCCGTGTCTCGGCCGACAGTCTGCCTGTGCCACATGCAGGGCTGTATACTTAGATTAATGGCCCTCCTATTTCTTGCTGCTGAGCCCAGTGACTCAGTTACCTGGAATGGTTCATTTCCTTGAATAATACCTGTTTTGGCAAATTTCTTCCTGCTGGGAGGGCAGGTTGACAGCAGTTAGGTGGGAGATTTCCATCAGCAACTGGCTTGGAAGAAGTGGCTTGTGTTTAGTCACCTCTGCAGATAAAAAATAAAGCCCACAGAACCTCTGGTTCCACTGTCCTCTTTCTGAGTGGACTCTGAGGTTTTGTGGGAACCTGGATCTTGGTGTGGGCTGGTCAGAGGGGTTTCTCCTTTGTGCTGTGCAAGCTGCTTGTGCTTGTGCATCTGCACTTCCCAGCTATGCCTGGTTTCTCCAGGGCTTCTGATTTCATATGACTGTAAACAACCTGGCATTAGCATGATGAGCAGTTTCGCTGTCCCTGTAATAGGTCAATCTCAATCAAGAAACTAATGAGAGCTGCGAGCTTGCTGGTGATTCAAACATGTTCAGCATGTTATTAGTAAAATCACTTTAATCATGCCTCTCTGCTCCTCCTGCCACCATAACAGCCTGCCTCAGTACCTGACCACCTTAGAACCACGTGCTTTTTAAGACTTTGGAGTCAAAAGGGCTGTGGTGTCGGGGAGCAAGGAAAAACACCATGTAGATGGGGATGGAAGGCTTGTGTCAGCTCTGGTACTCCAGGGCATATGTCCCTGGGCATCATGTCATGGGGTCAGATTTTGGGGCAGAAAGTCCCTAAAGGAGGTAAATACTTGACCTGCATGTCAGAGTTGGCTGTGGATGTGCTGACACTTCCCCATCACAAACCTGTGGGTGGGTTCAGGCATACCAAGCCCACTGCACAGTCCCTTTTCTATGCGATCAGCAGCAAGGGCTGCATCTCATCCTACTGATACACGTCTGAGGAAGCCTCATGGGATGACAGGTTTGTAGTATTTTGGGAAGCTGAATTTCATGAGGCATTTTCCCCCTGGAAATCATTGTTAGATGAAGGAGATGGATGCTGTAAGCCACTCTTCGCTCTGCAAGGTGAGTGCATTAATAACAGCCAGAAGGAAGGTGTAGGCGAGTTACATTTACTTGAGGATTCCTGGGAACCGTGCTGCAGGCAGAAGCAGCTGCAGAAAGTGCCCTTGGAGGAGCTGTATGGGAAGATAAGTTGAAGGTCTCCATCTTCCACACCCCACACATCCAACTCAGAATGCACATGGTGGGCTGACTGCCTGCAGGCTGGCTCTGATAGACAGCACCACGCCACGGCGGGCTTGTAGGAGAGGCACAAGTAAGTGAGACAGATCCTAGTAGTTGCAGAAAGGTGACCCAAAGAGTGATAAAGCAGCACTTTGTCCAGCCTTGGATTGAAGACAACTATAGTGTAGAATTTGTAACAAATGCTGATGTCTTGTGTGCCCTAAAAGAATTTATTTCTTCCACAGTAAGTCAGGGTTTCAGTAGCAGCTTTAAGGAAAAAAATCAGCTGAAGTTATAAGAAAGATTGTTATTACAAAAACCTGTAATACAATTATTTATAATATTTAATTACAACAAAAGTAAAATAATGCTATCTTTGACAACTAAACAAGCCCCACTGTTTGCAGCAGTCGGTGCAGCCTCACCTCAAGCAGTGTGTGCAGATCTGACCCCCACAATTTCAGAAGGATGTGAAGGGCCTTGAGTGCATCCAAATGAGGGAAGCAGAGCTGGGGAAAGGGCTGGAAGGCATGTCCACGTGAGGAGTGGGTCAGGATGGTGGGCTTCTCTGGTTTGAAGAAAGGATGCTGAGGGGTGGCTCTCCGCAGCTTCCTGGGAGGGGACGTGGAGAGGGAGGTGCTGAGCTCTTCTCCTTGGGATCCAGGGGCAGGATGCCTGCAAACAGCTCAGCGCTGTGTCAGGAAGCTGTTTCTTTGGAAAGAGGGTGGTCAAACACTGGAACAGGCCTCCTAGAGAAGTGGGTGATGCCCCAAGGCTGTCAGTGTTTGAGAGGCATTTGCACAATTTGCTTTACCTTGGTTAGCCCTGGGGTGGTCAGGCAGTTGGACTAGAGGATTCCTTCCGACTGGAGCTATCCCGACCCATCCCATCCCGTTTGACTATCCAGCTCTTTGGCATTTAGACAAGCTCTGCATGTTTCACCTAGATCACAAAGTCAACTACAAGGTGATTTAGAGCCATGGCTGACAAAATGGGGTGAATGACACAGTGAAGGGTGCTGTTGGCTATAAATACCTATGAATTTAAATATAAGGCAGCAGGTCCTGCCGGTGTGTTCTGATCCCACCAGCCACAAGGAGCCGTGTGATAAATCTCACAACTGCAGACTCCAGGATCCAATTTCAAGTCCTCCTGCAAAACATCCCAAGACTTTATTTTTAGTCTGGTGCATCCTGTAACACATACAAAATTAAGGGTAAGGGGAAAAAAAAAAAAAGAAAGGTGATAAGAAGCACCCAGAGAGAAATAATCCTTGATCTGGTTGTCTGTCTCCATCTTTCTGCTGCTGGATGCAAATGAACTCGCCCCTCACAGCCTTGGTGAGAAGGCATCGATTTATTTTTCTTGTCAGTCTAAAAGGTACATCAGCAGGACTGGAAATCTGATAAAACTGCAAGGCTGGAGTAGCAGATACTCACAGACTTGCTCCGCTAGCCCAGAAAAAAATAAAGAATTTCCCACAGTAGGTCTCAAGGCTTTTGGACAGCTGGGAACTTTGTGCTTTGTGTCTGTAAGGGAGCTGATGAAAGCAAATGAGCACGCTTAGAGGCTCCTCTCTGAATATCACCTTGTCCCGAGGAAATGGCATGCTTTGGCATTATTTGTAGTAGCTGACAGCAAGTGCACTACAGTCTGTCTGCCTTTCTAAATAACTTGGATTCTGTTTTTTTTTTTTTTATTTTGGGTTTTATGGTGCTGACAGTGGTGCTGGGTAAATGCTATTCTATTTTTTTCAATTGCAGCCTGTTGGGAAGTGCCATGGAGAGCAGAAGGATTATTTCTCATAGAGCAGAGACCTATCTTTAAAAGTTTCAGGGTGTACTAAAAACCCCATGGGTTGTACTTGTACCTCAAAAGGGTCATTTTGGCCCCCTCCTTCCCACCAGGGTCATTTAACTCATGGTGGGGCTCAACTGAGCTGTCAGAAACCCACAGAAGCATCTCATGTGTCCAAAGCTGTTTTAGCTAAAAAGGGGGTTTGGCTCAAAAGTCATGCCTGGTGCAGCTCACAGCATGTAACCTCACACTTTACCACATGCAGGATTTCTGTGTGCGACCCATGAGTAAAACACACTGTTTTCCCTGCTCTTCCCTGCTCCGCCGCACTGGCAGTGCATAAATCAACATGAAGCCTTTGCACTCTGGGTGTGATGTTGCAGGTCCGTAAAATATATTTGTAGGACAGCTTGGGAGCTGGGTGGCTTTACAGATCTTCACTCAATTGTCATTATAAGCCAGAGGGATTTTTATTTTTACCTCTCAGCACAACAACTCCTTTTAAATATACTTAGCAAAGGTTGTTATCACAGGGCAGAGCAGCAAGATGTGCGCTGAATGAAAACTCCCTCAACTGGCTTCAAGCATTGTTTCTTTTCTGTAGTAAAGGTGCCAAGTGTTGTCTGCCATGCGATACTTCTGAGTAATCCACCGTGTGTTTTTGCTTGCCAAACACCAGAATTATGGGAGACAGTTCTTGCAGTAGGCTGCTAGCACAGGGCCATGCCTGGGTCAGACACCTGACCCAGCTCTCAGGAGCCAGCACGTGTACTGGGAGGCTTTCTGCAGCACTGAGGCGCCCGGATAGGGTGGTGTGGGACATGGCTATCCTGTTTCAGCATCCACAAAATAAATATTGTAAATATTACCTAAGTATCCTGTAAATACACTCACATGAGAGGACTTGGTTACAAGCTGGCGTACCCTTACCTGTGTGCAAACATGACTCCAGTGTGTAATTCAGGCCGCCCAGGAGTGTGTATTGTCCTGGGCTGAGCCTGGCTGAGCTGCACCCGGCTAGTCAGGGCTCACAGTGTTTGAATTATGGGCAGGAGCACTTTAGGTCACCTGCCAGGCTGTGTATGCCTGGTACTGCTGCCTCATTTGGTAACACCAGGGATTTCAAAGCAACTTAAAGTTTGGGTGTCAAAAGGGATGCCAGGAAACCTGTGCTTGCAGAGGGAACCAGAGCGTGCTGGAAATTGCCTCCTAGCAGTCGCTGCCTTGCAAGCGGGGCCTTGGGAGGTGCCGGGAAAGCCTGTTTCAGCACCAGCTCCCCTTTTCCTCCTGCCAGGCTGGCATCGCCCTTCCCTTCCCAGGGTTAGTGTCACCTCTGTGGCAATGTGCCAGAACAAGCCAGGAGTCATCGCTTGGTCGTTGTAACTCAGGCAAGCAGGTGACAAGCTCCCTTGGAGGGAAGAGTTTGGCTCTGAAGGCAGGGATGTGTGGTTGGTGGAGGCTACTGGCCACCCCTGAGTTCTCAGCAGAAGCACAGCAAAGTCCTTCTCAAGCTCTGTCCTCTGTAAAGTCCTTCTCAAGGCCAAGCTGTTGTCCCATGTCCCACACAATGTCCATTTCAAAGGTGATGCTTAGCTTTGCAGAATTCTTGCTGGAGTCTGCTCAGGAAAATCTTTTCAAAGGGAATTTTGGAAATTGTGGGAAACTCAAAACATGGTTTGCATTATATGTTCTTGAGTTTGGGGGTTTTGGTCATGTTTCCTCAAAATGTTATCTGGTTATTGATATTTTCTTCTCTCATAGTCAACATGAGCCTGACACCAAATTTATCCTAATCCTGGATAGAAGATTGGACACATGGACATCTGTCAAAATGACTCTCCAAAAAATAGCAGTGAGTTCTCTTTAATGTTAATTTCTTTTATTGTATTAAGTTGTTGCACGCATTGTGTATCGCTTTCAGAAAACACTGGGAATGAGGAGCAATGATGATCATGCTTTTCTCTCTAGATAGCATTTTGGTTTATGGCTCTATAATTAATTCAGGCATAGCATTATGCCCCATTTGAGGGCGTAAATGAGCTGTTTGAGTATTAACTGGTTCATTTGCTTGGTTTTGTACCTTTTTATAGTGGTTCAGATGTGGTTTGGGCCATGTTCTGTGCTTCTGCTATGTGGAGAATTTGGCTTCATACATGTTCTCTGCAGACACTGATTTGTTAGTGAGACTGTATTTTACCTAATGGTCTGTGAGTGAAAGTGTTAGGTTCTTAAACAGGCTTCACAAGCATTTGTATGTGGGCACGGGTGGAAAAATTGATTTTAAAGGTGAATGTCTGCATTCCTGTATTGTAAATATCTGTTACATATCTTTATGTGCTACACCCCGTGAGTTCATACCCTGTCTGAAAGTATCTCAAAAATAAGCTTTTTGCATCTCAGGAATGCATTATACCTTGTGAAATCAGAGCATGGTCTTGCATGCAGGTGTAGAAAAGTCCTGTGTATAGATACATGGATAGGTCGGAGCTAACTGATAAATGCTGTACCATACAGACCATTCCACGTGGGTACAATGAAGATATTCTGGTCATATTACTATTCCCTTTGGTTTTGCTTATAAACATTGAGCATTGGTCTGTCTGTTACAGAATGAAGTAAACAGTGTGTACTGAGACGTGAAGCCCTTGCCTGATTGTGGTTAGACCTGATAAAGTTAGATTTTTTGCTGTTTTAAGTAGTTAATACTGGTACAGCCACACTTAGTATTAAAAATGTGAGGGTTTGATGGCATTTAGCTGACAGCCAGCCAGTGTTAAGGAAGAGGTGGTTACCTTTTTGCAACATACATAAATTGCCACTGTCAGTATTTTTGGTTCTGATATTCCTGAATGGTGTTAACTGAATTTCCAAGTATGGTTATTAGAGAAGCAGCATAATTTTAAAAATCATCCTTTAAAGTGATCATTACCATTCAGCTCTGCTGTCAGCGTTTGAACAGGTGGTAGTATTAAGAGCATCCTTTAAGGATGATGTGGTTGCTTTGCATAGTCTGGAAGTTTCAAATGTGAAAAATCCCTGTCCTAATTTGTAGCTTCTACAGAAGTGTCACTCTTTTCGTGTCTAATAAGAAAATTTAATTATTGTGTGACCTTTGAGCATGCACCCTGTTCCTGTTACCTGTATGTGCTGTGTGTCCATGTAGAGAGTTGAATTTGCCTGTAGCATCAGGGCTGTCCATGTGGATATTGTGGAGGTGCTCTGTGCAAAAAGGAATGAGGAGCTGGCAACCTGTGTGCACCAAGTCTTGAGACTGGGGAATCTTGCCTTAAAAACAGGGTTTGGCCGCAAAGGGCTGTGTCTTTGCATCCAGGTGTATGACAGACCTCAACTTTGTGCAGCAGACAGAAAGAATTAAATCTTGATCTCTTTCCAATCACAAACTATAACCCATACTGAAAAAAAAAATTAAAAAAAAAAATTCTGATCTTTGTATAATTTTGGAATGAAAAGCGCAAATGAGCTGAATTTAAAATACAGTGCCCTATTTTTTCAGCATATACGTATGCAATTGCAGCTCCACGTTTGTGCATCTGATCCAGAAAAATTTAGTAGCAGACTTGCTTAACTCTTTGTGCATGCCTCGAATTGCATGGGCAAAGCAGGCTCACGCTGGTACCCGCTTTGGAAAGCGAGGCCCTACAGCCGGGGGGGTG
>VXBZ01005898.1:231-107161 GCA_013399135.1 Heliornis fulica | reverse complement strand
TTTTTTTTTTTTTTACTTAAAATACATTAAGTATAATTTGCAAAACTGTATTTCTTGGATTTTAGCTACTCATAAGTGCTGACTTTGATTTTATCTGTGTAAAATCGGCTGAAAAATCCTCAAACACTTTCTAAACTGAATGGAAATCAAATCACCCGGCCTGGAAGATCGTCTATGTATTGAGGAGGAAAAGGGATGCAGTTGTGTGTGAATGGGATATAAAGTTCTGCCCAAGGATAATTTGCCCCGGTGGTGGATGTGACAGGAGGATGAGAGTGCCAGGTTATGGTCTCTTCTTGTATGTTGTGTGGAGCATGTTGGCATCCTGCGTGCATGAAGCCAAAGGTGTCCAAAGGCACCTTTGCTCTCAGAGAGGCATTTCACACCTTATCACTATTGCACTGTATTTTCATCAGGTGTCTCTGCCTCCTGATTGGTGGCCCATCCTCCTGGAGCTGTGGGTTTCCTGCCCAAGGGCTTGTAGAAGACAAAGCCTACAGCTTTCCATTGTGTGGTATGGTTTGGAGACTCAGACCCTTCCTCCAGGGAGTCTGCTCTGCACACAAAGGGTGCATCTCAGAAAGGACTTGAAGAAGGCAAAGCAGACTTATGTCCGCTTGAAGTGCCAAACGGGGTTAAAGGGGGCAGGGGATGGAGGGAAGCAGTGAGATAAGGCCAAGGGAGGATGCATCTTGGGCTGATTCTTCTCGTTAAAGGTATTGCTATGCTTTTTTCAGGAGGAGGTCAAGATAAGAGCCTGAAGTTAAGAGACCTGAGCATACTGAATGGTGGCTTTCCAAACTATGTGGGACTTCACCATTGGATTCACCTATACAGGACTCATAAACATGCAGAAGGACCTAAAATTTCATCCTCCAAGCTCCTTTAAAGCATTGTAAGATCTCACAAGGCCTTGGCACAAGTCAGTTTGAGCTACTAACTCAGCAGTGCAAGGCCAGTCTTGGAGCAAAACCATTCCATCCCTTGAGGTTTGCAGCTCATGGTGCTGTACTCTGTTGGAGGATGCTACTGCTGTCCTGCCTGCAGAGACATGTCCACTGGGAAATGCCCAGGTTGTAACATGAGGCAAACACGGATGAAAGGGTGGGTGTGAGGGAACGACATGCAATGGACTCACAGCTCTGCAGGGATGGGCATGACATTGCTATGAACACAGACAGGGCTCTTCTTCCTTGGACATTCTAGTGCCAGGAGATGTGCCAGAGTTTACCAAGTGTCAGGGACTAGCCAGGTCAGCCAAAGGCTTGGATGGAGCAATAGCAGTGTTTACTGGGTCCAACAGCCAGCCAGCATGGGGAGGTGGGAGAGGCAGCCAGCTTCTCTGGGATGTGCTGGCGTGTGAGTGTTGAGCTTGCCAGTGTTTTTCCAGTGAAATATTAATGCTGTAAATTTTCAGTTCATTCAAAACGTCTACAAGCTTGTGCCAGTTCTGGTGATGTTTTCCTCAGTGAAGGTTTCCTGCATCCCAGGCAGAGATGCTTCTCAGTCTCAAAGTGAGGAACCTCTCTAACTTCTCAGAGACATCCAGTAGACTGTGGATGATTTTCATTCTGGTAATACAGAAAGCTCATGTTGAAAATCCTGAGCTGAGTGGGCTCTCTGAGATGGACATCTTTGCAGACAAAGCAGTGTCTGGTAGCTGGGCTGCTGGAGGGTCTGCCTGTGATTGCCTTGCAGTAGAGATGATCTTTGTAGACCTAATTAAAGAGTCACTGAAGTAGGGAGCTGAACCTCTGACAGCATCTCACCCACACTTCCTTGGGCAAGACCAGTCTCAGAGCTGTGAAGTTTGGTGACTCCACAGTCAGGTCTAAACCTTTGGCACATCTGCAGGCTTGATGGGTTGGAAGCTGGTTCCTGGTGTTTCCTGTGCCTGTAGCCTTTAGTGCATACCTGGGGCTGGCACACATTTTGGAGACACTGTGTGCTCATCAGGTGCTGTGGAACAGCAGGTACAGCATCCAGCACAAACATCGCCATTATTTAATGGTTTGCTCTTGTTTCTAACACCAGATCTTTGTCCCTCGCACCACTCTTGTTGACTTCCAGAGAGTATGAATTTGGCACTTTATTCACATTCCTGTTTTATTTTTCTTTCTGCTCCTGCTTAAAATAATGGCAGATCAATATATTTGATCCTAAAAATCACTGCCCATTTCTAAGTGGAGTTGTGGGCAATGGAAGCCACAACATGACCTTTCTTACACAAGGAAACACAGCAAATGAGTTCCACTTCATGGATGTCAGAGCTCAACTGTAAATCATGGCTTTTTTTGAACAATGCTAAGGCATGTTTATGGGAGGGATCTTTGTTCTGAAGGCATAGATTAAGTGCCCTGCAGTGCATAATACCTAAGCATTACTCTCACCCTTGGAATAGATGCTACTGTTGTCTTTCTCTGAGGATAATATAAGGAAGAATGTATGGAGAAATGTAACCTGGTGTGGCAGGATCTCAGAGAAAATCGTATGTCTTAATTAGCTCAATTCTCTGTCTCATGCACTTATCCATAATTTAATGATATGACTCCTACTTTCTTAAAAATTCTTTTTCATTCTCAAGCACCCTTTCACAGATCTATTTAAAACCGCACCTGCCAACCATATGCTTGTAAAAAGCAACTCCAGCAGCATTCCCAGGAAATTCCAAATTCTTACCACAAATTAAATGTTGCCTGGTAATTACCAGGGACAAGAAGAGTATGTTTGATGCAGATACGGGATGATTAGTGAGTTTGGCAATAAATTTTCCTTCCCCAGTCTGTCTATTGTTCCCCTCGATGTTCCAGCCCCTCTGTTCCCTGATACATTGTAATTTCACTCTCCAAGTTACAGTGCTGAACAAATTCTAGAGTGTTAAAGTTATAATACACTCTCCAAGGTGTGTGGCTGAATTCCTGCCTCTTCCTCAAAGGGAAGTGGAACTGGAAAATCCTCCCACAGTTACATCCTGTACATCTAAACCACTTACAGTGTGCCCCTCCTGCTTTGAAAATAAGAAATGAGAAAAATACCAAGACCTGAACGATTTCCCCTCTTCTTGAAGCATTTGAGTTGTTGTTGGACCTGCCACATCCCCAGGTTGAATGTCATCTCTTTCCTTGCAGGCATCTTTTCCAGGGAACCTGCACTTAGTGATGGTTCTGCGTCCCACGGGGTTTTTCCAGCGCACCTTCACTGACATTGGATTTCGGTTCAGTCAGGAGGATTTTCTACTCAAGTTACCGGTACGAGCGTGCGGAGGTGTCGTGCCTCTGCGCCATCGGAAGCTGCCCGTGCACCTTGGGTTGGGAGGGGAGACAGTGTCCCACTGCAGGCACCTATGAAGAGTAACTGGGTGTCTCTGCCAAAAATGGCCTATTTCCACTGAATCTCTCTTCACCAAACCTCTCCTGTAGAACTTTTCATCTCCCTTGGGCAGAGTTTTCTCCCCACAGAGCATGTCCATGGTAGTGGGTGGTGGGATTCTTGCCTTGTTGTCATCCCCCATAGAAGCTGGATGCTTCTGGAGGATAAAATCATGCTCAGGATTTTTTTTTTTTTATCTCTGAGAAGTAAAAAGACATGTCTAGTGAAGCTTTTGCTATGGATTCCACCCATAATTGCCATTTTCAACTCATGCAAACTCTGTACCGACATCACGTAGGTACTTGTCTCTAAAATAACAACTGAAATGTTTTTTTATTTTCAAGTCAGTGTTTTGGAGACTTCTCAAGCCACCTAAAAGAAGAAAAGTGCGCTTATGGAATCTCAGTTTGATGCAATTATAAAGCCACCAAATAAACCCACATTTTCCTTTAGGAAATAAACATGATTTTCACAGACTTTGCATTTTTCACTCTAAAACGTTCATTATATGCACCATTTTGAAAATTCATTACTTATTCCAGGGCAGATCAAGATAGACAAAAAACTTAGGAGCATATATTTGTGTGCAATTGGCCAAGGCTTCAAAACTTACTGAAATGTGTAGGGTTTTTCCCAGATTATTGGTCATTCCTTGCAAACACCTGCATTACTTTTGCTTTCAGGTCTGTTCTGCAGTCAGATACTGCAGCATCTCAGTGTGCTTCGCATGTAAGGAAGCAAACACCAGGGAGATCAGGGGTGGCTTCCAGAAATGGTCACAGGCATCAAATTAAAGCCATGTTAAGCCATGAGCATAAGAAAAATAGCCATGCTGTAGAAGAATATTTGGAGAGAACCCAATTTTTAGGTACACACAAAAGATTTGTAGGCCTGATCCATCTATGACTTGCACAGATGTTGTGATCGTTGTCCAGCTGACAGTGTTGCCTTGTTTGTAGGTTGTCATGCTGAGCTCGGTTAGCGACTTGCTGACATACATTGATGAACAGCAGTTAACCCCGGAGTTTGGAGGCACTCTGGAGTACTGCCACAGCGAGTGGGTCATCTTCAGGACTGTAAGTACCAAGGCAGAGCACTGGGTGTTTGGGATTGATTGAGGAAGGTTTTGTGTAAGACAGTGAGTAGTGGGTGGCTGAAAGGAACCCCTGAAGCCAACTACATCCTTGATCAGGTCATCGGAGGGCTCAGGTGGTGTCAGGTGCTTGAGGGGTTTGTAAGGGAATCAGATAGTTAACTCCCTCAGGCTCCTTTTGAAACTGTTCATGAAAGATCTGTCTTAAGCTTTTATTAATATTCTCTTAATGGTAGATATGGAACAGTTTGTAAGGGTTTTTTAATAACAGTTACTTCGTGTGATCGATATCACAAATGTCTTTGGGAACGAGGGCAGTGAAACTGTTGTCTGCATACTGACAGTATGCTGGGAATTCAGAAAATTTCCTTTTTTTTTTTCTTTGCAAGAATTTTCCTTTAATATTGCCAGGAATCAGACATTTAATTCCCCAAGCTGTGCCTTGCTGTGTGTTTCTATGCTTCCCGTACACTCTGAGGACTTTGTCTCCCATATTAATAGCAGATTGGATTCCCAGTTGGATTTCCAACAAATCAAAGCACTAATGAAAAATGTATCAGACCTCCTCATGCCCCTTGTCCTGCAACACCATCCACACCAGCAAATGTGGAGCTCAGGATAAAGACAAAAGCACAAGATATCGTAGCTGGAAGAACTTAAACCATTGAGTTATTTGTGCCATTAACTTTGTGCCAGTTTATGCTGATGCACTGCCAAATTAATGAATTTTTAAAATTTTTGGCTCCTAGTTTTGTTCTTTTGCATGATGTGTTAAAGTGGTAATGGCATAGCTCTCACACTTTTAGACAAAAATGACAAAATGAATGACAAAACATGTTAATCTAAGAAAAGGATAGTTTCTAGACAACAGCTGCATATGGTAGATAAGTGTCTGTATGAAAAATCTCTCTCAAAATTCCCATATAGTTTGCTCATAAAACATTGCCTGAAATTTCCATGGAAAATGCATGCTGTTTCAAGAAAATATGAATGTGATCAGTTACATTTGAATTTATTACCACGTTCTCAAAAGCAGAGTTGGAGCCATGAGTGGGGCTGGGAGAGCCCCACATTGTCCTGAGGTGTGGGAGCCACCTGTCATCCAGAGCTCCCAGTGGCCTTCTGCGATGAGCTGGAGAGGTGCTGACAGCACACATTTCTATCCCGCTGCCTCCACTTCGTCTCTGCCTCCCTTATCTTGTTGATGGAGCTGTGGATGAGGTGGCTGTGATGCCAGACTGCCTTGTAACCCACCATTGCAAAGCTGGAAACATCCATCACCAAGAAGCCAAGCACATCTCCAAAGCTTGGAGGTGGTGCCCAGTGTGGGTTAACCAGAGAAGAACAATAGAAGAGGAATTACAGGAATATGTGAGATGGATAGACTCACAGAATCATGTGTTAGGTTGGAAGGGACCTTTAAAGCCCATCTGGTCCAACCCCCCTGCAGTGAGCAGGGACATCCTCACTTTGCTCAGAGCCCCATCAATCCTGAACTTGAATATCTCCAGAGATATTCTGGAGTGGTTGCCCACTTCTCTGGGCAGCCTACAGATCCTATGGTAGCTCCTGCTACAGTCCTCCAATATGTGGCAGAGTAAAAATCAGAGTGCACAAGAGCAGGCAGCAGAAAACAAAGCCTGAGGTATCTCTGCCCAATACTACATGCTGTGGGTTCAAGCTGCACTAACAGCTCCCTGGCCACGTGTCCGTGGCCACTAACTAAGCACCACAGCACACACCAGCTCCATCTGCAGTGGACTTCCCACCCACCTCTCTCAGAGCAAGCTGCTGGGCTGCCCTCCAGATCTCAGCCTTGACTCTATGCATACTCTTAGGAATCCCCCAAATCCCAAGCTGATTGCAATTGTCATCTCCCACCAGGCGATAGAGAGTTTTGCACTAACGGTGAAGGAAATTGCACAGATGCTGCAGTCCTTTGGCACGGAGCTGGCAGAGACCGAGCTGCCGGACGACATGTATTCCATCGAGCGCATCCTGGCCCTGCGCACGGAGAGGTACTACCAGCTCAAGGTGAGCCTCAGCTCAGCTCCACCACGTGTTGCCAGCCTGTGTTTGCACAGGGATGGGATTTCTGGGGTGTGACTGCCTGGTTGTTTGGTGCCCACTCCTCCTTCCCTCCCATGCATGTGTATATGTTGACAGACAAAATAAAACACAGCGTGACTATCTCTGCACGTTACCCTTACGTTTGCCATCCACTCAAATTACCCTGCCAGCATCCAGCAAACTGTCTCAGCTGCAGAAGTTGGTATTTAGTGTGCTCCCACCGTGGGCTGTGCATGTCTTGCTGGCAGGGGGTTGGGTGGGAGGCTTTGGCACTTGTGGGTTCATGACCCACACGGGATTCCCTTCCATTGTGGGAAGCTGCACGTGTCAGCAGGGCTGGAGGGGTGGTTTGTCCCCAGGTCCCTCTGCCTGATGCAGCATTCCCAGGGCATTTAAGGGAGCTGCGCTGGAGAGCATCCGAGGTGAAGATTTTGTGTGAGCATGTGACACAGAGCATTCACTATGTGAGCCTTGACTTCATCTGACCCTTTATGCTTCATCTTAAATAATGTTTGTTTCTTTACTATTTTAAGATTTATTTTTCAATTATTTGTGATGATGATTAATATTATTTAGGAGCTTGTGGAAGTTTTAGTGCAGCCAGCTGCTGCTATACCAAGCCGTTGTCTTTGCTGCTTCTACATCTTTCTGGGGTCAGCACAGGCCTGTCCCTGGACCCTCCCTTCAGCAGTGGTTCCCATGTTAGTATCCGTGCCGTGTGGCTGAAGAACGAGCTCATTTGCTTTATGGCTGGACCCATTTGCATAAGTCAAAGAAGGGTGTCTATACATGTATTTGTCATTCACATGACAGTGGGTTGCTAGAAGACTGTGTGTAAGAAATACGCAAAATGACATCCAAAGTGTGCTCTGTGTAGGCATCAATGTATGTGTGTATGTGTAGAAGGTATCATTATAGATACTGCCAGTAGTCCTTTGCTGCTTCTTTGAAAATCAAGAGAGCTGTGGTATAAAACAGCAGCTACATACAGTGTGGTTCGACTTACTGACTTAAACTCCATGCTTAGGGCTATAGCCAAGGTGCAAGGGGCAGATACCAGCTACACAGTGTTGTACTATGGGTATAAACCAACCCATAGTACACAATTCCCTCACTGGAGAGATAATGCACATCATGTATTTTCATTTGCCTATAAAGCACAGCCGTGCTCAGTACGAGGCATCTGTTGCTTTTAATGCCTCATCTATTATTTTCAAATATCAAAACCACTCATTGGCTTTTGACTGAAATGAAGTCCTTTGGCTTTTTCCTTTTGTTCCTTCCAAGACTATGAAGGATGAAAGCGGGTGAGAAACCATGCACAGATTGCAGTGGCAGCAAGACACAGGATCCTTGTCTCTCTCATGACAACCCCAAGATTGGTACAGCTGATTCCTGAACTCAAATAATGAGTTGATCAGAATAATTTATGAAGCTGTGATACTGAACAGAAGCTGGTTGTAAACACAATTATAAAATTATAGAAATTAAACTGAGCAGCTAAGAAATTAACCTCTTTGATATACTGAATGGGATAGAGTCAGTTAACACCTGTTTGACAGCTGGGCTACTTTGTAGTATGTATATGGAAAGGCTTTGAATCGCAGGGCTCTGGCGAGTGAGATGTAAGGGGATGAAGTAACAGCCACCTGCAGTCTGCTTAATTACTCTTCCTCTCCTGGACTCAAAAGGGAGATGGAGGTTTTGGCTTTGTGACCATCTTCTATGATGTTTTAGTGATAGGTATGCAAAGTGTCAGGGAACACTGTGGGGGAGAGGAGAAGGTCTTCCAACCACATCCGTCTGCTCTTGGGCTGCTGCCCTGACGATGCTGTTATGTTTGGGTTGTGTTGAGCAACCTGGGGTAGGCAGACATATAAGCAAGACTGTGCTTGCACAATCTTCTCCCTGAAGTGGTTTTACCATTGTTTCTCTTGCAATAGAAGTCTGGCCATCTCCTAGGATGATCTCTTACTCCTCCAGGAGTTGAGTCCTCAGTGGAGCTGTGCACAAGTGTCCCCTTAAGGTCTTCTTCCAACTGAGTTCCTCAGCCACCTCTGTTTTCTCCTTCCTTCTCACCTTTGTGTTTGGTATTTTGTCTTCTGAAAATAATGAACCAAATGCCCGTTTCCTCTGGGGTTGAGCACACCACAGCAGGAAGCACCTCAGCTGATGCTAATGAGCACAACAGGGTCTTCATTTTCCTTAACTGGAGGCTCCGTTGAAAGTGTTGGCTTGCCTCTGTGTGTAGAGTGTCTTGGTCTCAGTCCCACTATGAGATGCTTCTCCTACAACCTCCTGTGATAACCCTGGTGGAGAAGCACAGCCTTAAAGCTGCAGAAATACTTGCTTGAATTCGTTAACTGGTTGATAGATATCTAATGAAAACCCACCTGCTCGCCACGAGAGACCTGTGGTAGTCCTGTCCTCCTGCCTCATGAATCATTTTGTGGCTGGATGTTTTAATGCATGTCAGTTTCCAGCCAGCCTGGTGACCTCCTCTAGCTCCAGGGGCTCACTCCAGGGGGCTAAACTCATGCTCACTCTGCCAGGAGTCCTTTGGTCTGGTGGATGCTGGTGCTTCACTTCATGCAAGGAGAAACTAAGGTGCGAAAAGCATGAAATGACTTATCCTTACCTCACAAAAATGGTCCTGATCAGAAATGTTTTGCATCATACAGGAAGATATTACAGCTGTCACAAAAGAAGGAAACTTGCTCTTGAGCAGTTTTGAAGAGCCTGACACTGGGGAGTGCAGTCAGGAGCAGCACCACGAGAGGCCTGGGGACTGGGAGACTGTGAATCGGTGAGTGTGTGATGTTCTTAATTTGTCTGATTTTCGAGTAAAGACCAAGATACCAGAGTTTTGCTCCAGATACACCAAATTGCAGATTCAAGGTTCTCCCATGCCAGGCTCCCAGGTATTATTCAGATTAATGGAGACAGAAGTAACTCCTTCACATCGGTGCTGTCATCTGCAGTGATGATTTCATTTAAATTATCTCTCAGATCTTCCCAAATCGTATATACACATCTATTGACTTCTCCTGAGAGCTTGGGTCCACAAGACCTGCATAGGTGATCTCCAGTGCTTGTCCATCTCTGCTTGTCCTCTGTTTGAAAATTGTTCCTATGCTGTCATTTTGATGTGCTCCAGGTTGCTTGGTCAGCTGCACGAGATGGAGACTGCTTTCGACGGCTTCTGGGAAAAACATCAGCTAAAAATGGAGCAGTATTTACAGCTGTGGAAGTTTGAGCAAAGTTTCACAGAGGTATGCTCAGAGGCACTTCTGTTGGCAGAAGGAAGAGTTGGAGATTGGAAGGAGGGGAGAGGTTTTTGTGCCTTTTATTTTGAGAGTGTTTGATTTATGCTTCTGTTCCTTGTCTCTGGCAGTGCTCACTAGCTTGAGGAGACCACTGTGCTTCCTCATTCAGAGCTAATTTAGGTATCGCTGCCCTGCAGCCACATAGATTTCTGCTGACAGAAGCATCTTTGGATTTAGAAATTAGTTCTTGGACACTAGTTTTATGATGGGATTTAGAAGTCTTAGCTAAAGCATGATTCATTTTGGGCTGAGGATGATTTTCTGCCCGTGGTTTGTACCCTGTTGCAGCATTCTTCTTCTTTGTGTCTAGGTCAAGAATGCCATTGAATTTTTAATGGGTCAGCAAGCAGAGCTGCCCGACACTGGTGACAGTGTCCTCCAAGTAAAACAGAGGCTCAAGGACTTGGGTCACTTCGATGGTATGGCTCAGGTGAGATAATCTTTCCGAGAAAGAGGCACTCATGAAACACGAGAGGCACATTCTGTGTTTGTAGTAGGAGGCGTTTTCTGTTTTTTTTCTGGTGCAAATCGTCAGTAAGTGGCTGCACAGAAAGGATTGATTTCACGTCTTTGGGCTGTGCAGCAATGCTGTGATCACTCTGAAAGCCAGGAACAGGGTATTTAATTATCATGGTTAAAATAAATTGCTGAGCCACCATGAAAATCCAGAACAGATAAATGTCGGAACATAGGGGAGGCGTGGGAGTTAATGAGCTGGAAGAGGAATTATTTATATGTTAAGTGCTTTAGCAATGCTAATAGGCAGAGACTTGTTACCAGGCACATGGAGAGGCAAAAGAGTTTCTAACTTGACATGTCTGTGATTTGAACATAGCATATGGATGAAGACTAAAGGGAAAGGAGAGTGAAGAGAGATGATTCATGGGAGTTCGACTGAGGATGTGATTTTTAAAGCGATATGCTTGGAAAGTGTGCCAGGGTCACTGGAGAAATCCTGAGGGATCTGAACACAACCCCCAGAGGCCTCTTTGAAAGTAAGAGTCCTAGGGGAAAGGTGTAAGGCTGTTTGGCCGTTTGGAAGCAATATTTGTGGAGAGGGGGAGGAGGAACAAAAGGCCAGGCAAGCAGGGTGCAGCAAGGAAAGCCAGCCCTGGAGAAGATATAACCATTACACTGACCAAGATGTGCAGGCAGAATAGCATGTTCTTTGCATCAAGCTTTGCTGCAAAGGGTCTGGTTTGCTCTCACCAGAAACCTCAACTGGTCCAATTCCCTTTCATGCTTATGAGCGCAGTGTGCCTAAACTGGACATCAACTACAGGTTTTTTAGAGAGCAGTTCCTGGAGACAGCAGCAGTGCATTGCCAGCAGCCCTTCACATCATTGCTAGTTTGGTGAAATACTGTTTTCTTCCTCATCCTTTTTTTGGATAGCGAAAGTTTTTTTTCCCAGATGATGGGTGCCATTTTATCCCGCGTAAGCCACCCATTCTGGCTACTCCTAATGGCAGTCATCTCCATGGGTACCTGAAATCTGGTAAGACGAGAAAGTGCATGTTGTAATGTGTAGATACTTGGGTGTTATTTCAGTACATGTGCAATCCATCCTTTCCCTTTCACTGAAGGATCTAATTGGGAAGGCTCAGGTGGTGATACTACACGGACACCAGCTAGCAGCAAATCATCACTACGCGCTGAACTTAATCTGCCAGCAGTGCAACGAGCTGCGCCACCATTCTGATGTCTTGTCTGATGAGATCAAAAGGAAGCAGATGAGATTGCAGAAGACCTTGGATCTTCATACCCGCCTTCAGCAGGTAGCGTTCAGAGACACAGTGCCCTGAGAAGTAGATAGGTTGCTTCTCCACGGGGTTAGGCTCGCCACCTCTTAACTGCAAGCATCTGAAATTTGCAGCTTTGCAGTACGTGGTAGGGAAGTGTTCCCCAGAAGCTTGGCTGGTTAAGTTGGCAAACAGGTATCTGCTGGTGCTGTGAATAGTCAGCAGAAAGAGGTGGGAATTTTCATCATTTCTCTTAGTGATTTATTAAGAATGAACGTAGCTGAGTGTAAAATAAGGTGACAGATTGGTAGATAGGCGCAGCTGCTGTGTGCTAGCATGGAAGTGGAGTCATGTGGCTCCAACAGTCTTTGATATCTTAATCAGCATCAAAAATTCATTTAAAGAAATTCACACTAATTAGGCCAGAAGGCACACGTCTGTGATGTGCTCGAGGCCATTAAGAAAAGCAGTGAAGTTTGACCCTGTTCCATTTCACTGTTTCAGGGGACTAGGAAACTTGCTTTTTCTCTCTGTGTGCTTGACTTCAATATTGCATTAGTCTGATGGATGATTCCTTGGCAGCCTGTCAGCTGTAGTGAGCGGTGTCCTCTCCTCGTCTCCTTCCAGTCCTGCTTGGTGCTAGTGGTCTAGCCCACGGGCTCTGCTGGAGGGAACCATGGTCCTGCTCTTCACGTTCTCCCTTCCCGTTCACTGCACTGGAGATCCTCTGTCACTCTTGCCTGCGGCATCTTCTCACGCATGTGCACACCAAAGTGTGCAAGTGTCAAATGAACCCTAGCCTGGTGTTCAGCTATTACCTCTATTACTTCTATGACTGTGTTCAGTCATAGAATTTTAAAGGAATAAGGATTTTAAATTGCATTTTTTAAACATCAATGCAATTGCTTTCATCATTCCTTGCAGCTCAGGTCTACGCCGAGCCAGCTGTTTATCTGCAGAACCCCGCTGTCTCATTGTAAATTCTATCCTGCCCCCTTCAGCTTTTGGAGTTGGATTAATAAAGATGTGCTTATCATTTGGTTCAACTATGCATGAATCAGTACTTCTTTGCCAGTTGTACCACTGGTTTTATCCAGATAGCGCAAGTGGGAGCACAACACAGCTGGGTATGTTGAGGACTGTAGTCATCCACCAGAAAAATTGTGACCTTTCTACTTTGTAATCAAAATGCTGATACCAGTCTGCTCCATGTTGACAATACAGATCCAGTAAATTACATTCCTCATGGGAACCTTGATTTAGTAGGGTGCCACTGACGATCTTGCTTCCTGTGTTTGCCCCTTGCTGTTACCAGGCTCTGCAGTGCTGTGACGAAGGTGCCTACCTGCTCGCCAACCAGCAGATGGATAAGTGCCAGTCTAAGGAAGGTGCTCAGAAAGCCCTCCAGGACATAGAAAGGTTTCTTGAAAGCTCTTCAACCTACTTAAACTATGATCCCCAAGCGTTACATGATGATTTTGAGTCAGTCTTAACATCTGAATTGAAGGTAAGCAACCCTTCCAGTCCCTTGTTGCACAAGTAAAAAGCAAGATAGGACTGAGTTGGGGTGTTGTCAGCTTTATAGTCCTCTGTTTTGGGTCAAAGTGCAAAATAACGGTAGTTACTTGATCACAGGAGTCTTTTTCACTCTCTACAGTGCCAGATACAGTCAGTGCAGGTCAAGCTTGAAAACGTTCGGAGCATGTTTGAGAGTCGGCAGTCTTGCTTCAAGAAGCTGTTGGATAAACATGTGCGGCCCATCCAGTTAGTAGCCCCTCGGCCAGAAAATCCACCGAGATCAAAATCGCCGTTATTTTCTCCTAAACATGGTACACTATTTTAAGTTTTATGGTATTTTCAGATGATAATTCTGCTTTGAGGCAGACGGAGTAAGGCTAAGGATGGTTTTGAGAAACCAGCTAAACCTTGCTGGCTGATACTGGGTTGTTGTGTAATGCTAGATGTGTAAGAGATCACAGACTATCAGGAGTTGGAAGGGACCTTGAAAGATCATCTAGTCCAACCCCCCTGCCAGAGCAGGATCACCTGGATTAGATCACACAGGAACATGTCCAGGCATGTTTGAATGTCTCTAGAGAAGGAGACTGCACAGTCTCTCTGGGCAGCCTGTTCTAGTGCTCTGTCACCATCACAGTGAACACATTTTTCCTTACATTAACATGGAATTTCATGATTTATTATCTTTCCAGTTCTTGTGTCCATCTGCCCACACCAGTGGGAAGAATGGGGCTAATTGCTTGGTGTCTATTTTCACTTCCAACTCAGTGAGAAAAGACAGCTGTAATCATCACTTGCTTCCAGTTCTTCTATACCAGCATCCTACTGGTCTGAAAAGAGGTGGATTAGTACTGCAGGGAAGAAGGGCAAGGTTTATAAATCCATTAGCATACCTGTTCTCTGTGGCAGTCTCTGTAACTATCTTGAGCTGGAACTGACATAAAGTTAGACTGATGTTTGCAAAGGAGCTTGGAGAAATGAGGAGCTCGAGTCTCATGAACAGAAATGAGAAGCTGGATGCTTAACTCCCTTTTATTCTTTGAGGATGGCTCCCTTAAATACCAATTAGGGAATAATGAATGCCCATAAAGGTACAAATTCTGGTAGAACTGAGGTCACTGGATGTTCTGCCTTGATTTTGGTAACCGGCTGTGGCACAGTGTTAGCTTTAAACAATACCATTGAAATGTGCACAGTTGGCAGCCGTGTATGTACCAGAATTAAGAAGTATTACAAAGTAACGTCCAGGGACACGCTAAATTCTGTGGGAATATTAAATTCCGTGATCTGACAGCATAAATCAATTAAACATTTGACACAATTTTTTCCTGCTGGCTTTCTGAGCACAGTGCAGCAAATAAATCTCAAATTTCCTCTTTCTGGGCTGATGCTACCTTCACTAGACAGCTCTGCCCTCCAAACCCCTTTCCTCAATCGGAGAAAAGCTCCGAGTCTTTGTTGTTCATTTTACCTGATGCAATTTTTCCAGCTTTCTAGAAATAGTAATGTGTTAAGGAGGAATTATTGACTGGAAGAGTAAGGGTAGATGATGACCCCCTCTGGAGATGTTGCCAGACCATCATCAGTTGACTGGACTTACATCATGCCTCTCTGGGATGCACATTTATCTAGCGAAGGCCCTCAGTCACCTGCAGAGCACAGGTACCCTCCATCAATCCTCTCCCTGAAAGAGAAGATGGAGTGTGTGGAGATGAGCATAGCCAGCAAGCAGGGAAAGACAAAAGGCTCCTCTTTGGATAGATCACACCAAGAGAGCTTTTTAATAAGGCCTCCATTTGATAGAAAACATCAAACTGCTGCAGGCCTGCCGGCGTGATGTGCAGTGTCAGACACATGCTGGGCTCCGCCGCGAGTGCTTTGAGGTGATGGGTTTTGTGGCGTGGATTGAAACCAAACCACCTCTGAGCGCATTACTTTTGTCCTCCTTCCTTTTGTCTCTACCCCCTTCTTCCATCTGAGGACAGATGTATCCCCTTTCATCTTTGCCCCAGATTTGAGGCTTGTCTGATAAGTGTAGTTCTAATTTTGAAACTGCCATTTTTGGGGAAAAAACAGGGTAAACCCGTGCAGTCCTGAGCCGTAAAGCGTAGTGAGGTGTGTGGAAGCGGTACAGCAGGCTGCAGTGAGCCTGAGTGCTGGAGTAAAGTCAACAAAATATGCAGCTGGTGACCATCTCTCACCTAACCTCCTGTCCATGTTCCCCTCCTCCCAGTGAGACTCACCCAGTAGGGCAACTGGAAAGTCCTTGTTTCTTTTGGGTCTTCCTGTCTGTGATGGGTGGCACACCTCACATACCTCCCATCTGCTCTCCTGCATCCAGATCTCTCTTCTCCCTCATGCAGTGTGTTTACAACGGGAGATTTAAGGCTCTGGGTGTGTGATAATACTCAGTAACTGTAACAGCAGCTCTGTCTGAAGATTCCTGTTCTCCACGTGGCTTTGCATTCATCTACATCCATTTTCCTCCCTATGTCTTCTGCTTCTCAAAAGTTGGCTCTTCAGTGCCAGCACCATTCAAACTCTCAATCTAGACACAGCTCCTGTCGCAGTCACGTGGACTGTGATACTTTTTTGCACCCTGATGGAAAAATATTTCATTGGTCCAAAATTATTATTATTATTTTATTTTGCTGGCCTGGTTTTGTTTTGGTTTGTTTTTTTCCCTGTTTGTAAATAAGTTAAATATTGCACATCAGAGCATGTTTATTTTTTAGTTCATTTTGGAGTCTGTTGCAGCTACTGTGGCTGCAGCCTGGCATGTGGCACCATGTCCAAGTCTGCAGCCAGCACGATGCCTTGCCACTGCTGAAATGTGTCAGGGTTGGTCCCTGGCCAGTCCCAGCTGCCTGCTCCTCTGTCCTCTGCCCAGTTGTCTCTGGGTGACCAAGCTCAAGAAATTCATTATTGGTGTTCATGTTGGGGGAAAAGACCCTTTGGGTGAATAATTGTCACATTGACAATTCAGAAGTAAGACGTGTTTGAAAGATGCCGTATAACTCGTTGGGGAGATTGATGTTGTATTTTTAAGCTTCCAATTTACCTCTGTAACCCAAAGTGTGACAGATTGTAATTATTTACTGACAATATCAATAAATTCTTCCAAGGTGGAGAAACAGTTTATACCAGCTGAGCATCTTGCCCTACGTTCATAAAAGGACTTTAAAACAGTATCCCAGGAGGTGATGTTCCTTTTGGTAGTTTATTTGATTTTATTGTTTTCTATCATTTCCTCAGGCTTCACAGACTTTGTTAGGTTTTGATTACAGTTTTCACTTGATGGACATTTTGGTTTTTCTGATTACTTTTTACATTATGGCCTTTATGACCATCTGTGTGACTTGTGTTATTTGGTATTACAATTGTTGCTTGAGATATCCTTTATTTTGTGAGTTTGCTTGTAGTATTAGCCAACTAATTGCTCATTCCTCAGATGTATCCCATTTTTCTTTGTGACTTATGAGTTTCTGTCTGAACCATCTCCTTCACTATAGATGTACATTGTATAATTATGTGGGTTTTTTTTTTTTTCTACCCAAGGTGTGGATTTTAATTCCAGTTTGAAATTTTCATTTGATCTCTCTCTCCCTGGAAAGAAAACATCAAGAAAAACTCCAAGTTCTCGCAAGGTACATATTATTAATGAAATCTGAATGAGTTTTCTACACTCCAAAACCAAAACCCTTCTAAAAAAGTGCTTGTACTTAGATGTTGGATTTGAAGATGCTATTTTTTCCCTTAAAAAAACTTCCAACAAACCAACAACCTTTCATGTCTGCATGGATTAGTCCAGCACTTGAGGTATATCTTGGATTGTTTTTCCAAGTCACAGATATTGATTTCCCATGTGTCATTCCCTGAACTGGTTCTTAGCATCACAGTGATAACTGCAGACGGGGAGTTTTCCTAACAGATATTTCCCCCGTGGAAACTCTTCTCTGGTTCTGTACTAATGAATTATGTCACCGCTATTTTCACGTTTTATGTAGCAGAGAAATTTCTGGGAATATTTGGCTACTATATGCCCTTTTAAAATTCTGTGCCATGAAGGATTTCTTGAAAGGAGGTGTATTTCATCCTTCCCCAAGGAGTTCCCATGCTGACATCAGGGGCTGGGCTCATCCTGCCTCTGCAGCGACCTCCCTGCAGCTCTTCCCAGTGCCTCCTGTTTCTCTTCCAGATCGAAGTAATGCATGACTATCAGGAAAAACGGAATTCCTTGCAGTATTTCATATCAGACAGTGATGACAACTTGGATATACTGAAAGGGTAAGTTTTCACCCTGTTTACATCACTCAAAATTACATTTATTGCTGTCAAGTCCTTGCCCCATCCTTGTGTTCCTCCAGCCGGACCTAGGTGTCATCTCGTGTGCTTTTACCTGTTTTACTGTCTCTGTGTATGTTCTTCTTGAAATCACACTCTGGTTTGGACTAATTGAACTGCACTGAGTACCTGTGGTGTTTTTACAGACATAAAAATAATATCCTTTTTCCCTCCCCCTTTATTGTAGCCATGTCATAAATGAGCTTATAGAGACCGAGAGAGTGTACGTAGAGGAACTCTTCACTGTTTTGACGGTGAGTGACTTCTTCAGGTTGCTTGTTACTGTCCCCCAGGGACTTGTGCAAAAGGCTACCTGCCACTGTCAAACTAAGAGAAAATGTGATGGGACAGGCTTCTGCCAAACTGTCAGATCCTGAGCTAATCGTAAATTTTCAGGTTTTCTCCCTAGCTCCTCTTTGTTGGAGGCATCTGCAGGAACAGTTGGTGTCAGGATGAGCTTTTCATCTAGGATGAGGGAGAAGCCTTCTGTTTGTATACAAAAGGGCTGGTAATTAGTTATATCAGTGCCTGGAAAAACATACAAAAAGCTGTTATTTTTAACTGTTCCCTAATTTCTTTTGCCGTTTGGAGACAAAAGGGAGAAGCTTGTGTTTTATCCTCGGGTGGATTCTGTCTCAGTGAGATTTGTGAACATATAAAGCACATTTCTTTAGAGACCAGGTTATAATTTCTCATTCTGCCATTTTAGACACTTCTGCTTTATTCCAGAATAACTCTCACTGAGGGCCAAAACATGTTGGCCATTGAATAGCTCTCCCCTTGCATTTCTCTCACCCAGGGGCAAGCAGGATATAAATGTATGTGTAATTACCTTGTGCTGATTGGGGTTTTTGGTTAAACCACAGTCTATATGATAAAGTACTTGGCAGGTATGCATAGTTACTACTGTGTGTATCAAGTCTAGATAGAGAAAAATAGACAGATAGACAAGTTTTCTGAAAGAAAAGAGGTAGAAAAGAAGAAGAAAATAGTGTTTCCTTTAAGGAGGGAAGCCTCCTGGCCGTGGTTAAATATAAGTGACTAATTTTCTAGATACTTATCTTCTGCATCCTTAACCAACCTCAAATTGCCTGCCAGTATAAGGAATACTGATTCCAACCATGGTTGAGTGGGATA
This sequence comes from Heliornis fulica, assembly GCA_013399135.1. NCBI lineage: Eukaryota > Metazoa > Chordata > Aves > Gruiformes > Heliornithidae > Heliornis > Heliornis fulica. Next base: position 88,564 of record VXBZ01005898.1, on the reverse strand, counting down.
GATTAATTTGGAAAGCTGAAGAAGATATGCTGTGCATCCTTGTATACATTTTTGCTACTCGAGTTAAAAGGGCCTCAGTTGTGTGCAGAGCTGGGGGACCAGTGCAGCCAGTTCGAGGCTAATGGCCTTCCTCATGTCTTCTTGGTAGTGACAGTCCTGGGCCTTCTCACTACCCCACAGTTAGGGTGTTCACTGCATCTGGTGAATGTTTTTGTGATGCTGCAGTGATGTGATTTTGCTGAGGGGAGCTTTGCATTGTTTCTTCATTGTACCCAACAATTTGTTCCTTCCCACTCCTTCCTGATGGAGTGATATCAAGGGGCAGGTGGGGCCCAGAGAGGATAGAAATCCTCAGGCGTCTGGGAGAGCAAGACCACAGTGCTCAGCAGGTCTTGTACAAGAGCAGAAAGCCAACTGATGTTGGCACTGGATTTCAAGCCATCTTTGCTTTGCAACAAGTGAGCTAGTGTATCGGTTCTTGTGAGGTCATGTGTAACTGCATGCCACATCTTGTGTCCCATGGTCATAGCAGCAGATGCGTTTAACACAGACAAGTTGTCCTCTGGGACCTCTCCTACAGTCATGTGATAGTGAGAAGAAAGTGGCTGTGGTTTGCCTTTGGAGAGTAGAAATAGCATGACCAGGCTTGTTTGATGACTCCCTGCAGGAGCTGTTCCAAACCATCCCAATCTGGACCACAACCCCCACATGCCCAGAGACTGAAAGTCAGGGGTTTAGAGACAAAAATAAGGACACAAAATGGATGTTGCACTCTGCAACAAAGCAGATGGTGTTGGAAATCTGTTCACATCCCCTTTTCATCTGTCTTTGAGGATATTCCCAGCCAAGGCCTCACCAGCTGAGCGATGAACCCTTTTGCATCCCGCAGGGCTACAGAGCTGAGATGGATAACCCTGCCATGCTCATCCTCGTGCCTCCCGTGCTGAGGAACAGGAAGGATGTCCTATTTGGAAACATGCCTGAGATCTATGACTTCCACAACAAGTATGGTGCTGGCTCTCTTTCCTATAATGTTTAAACTCCCAAGCTGTACCTTGCTCACCGCTGCGTTTTCTCTCGCAGAATTTTCCTGCACAGTCTGGAGAGCTGCCTGGGAGCACCCGAGAGAGTGGGATTCTGTTTCCTAGACAGGGTGGGTGACTCATTTTCACACATAAAGCAGACTTTAAGGCCAATGTTTCTCCTGATTTCTCACTCTGCAACATCTCAGTTATGTCGGTGAGCGAGATGCTTCTGATACACAATGCCAACAGCAAGGCTGGGATTGGGGGTGTGTGGCCAGCAGCAGATGGGGGGAAAGCAGCAGTTACATGACTACTGAGTAGTCTGCTGTGATTCCCAGCAGTGGATCTTTTACTCAAACTCTGAGACATTTAGATATTAAGGTTGGAAGCGGAGTTAAACGTGTATTTACAGTTTTTGTTTTCATCTTATTTGGATGCTCAGGAGGTTTGTGTGCACATGTGTGACTTGATTTTTGGCCTCCCTTACAGCGAGAGGATTTCCAGATGTATGAGAAATACTGCCAGAACAAGCCCCGGTCGGAGTCCCTGTGGAGGCAGTGCTCCGAAAGCACCTTCTTCCAGGTGAGCTGTTTGTTCCTACCAAGGCAGGCATCGTCCTGGGACTCTCACTTGTCCTCAAAGCCCTCCTCAGCACCCTGGTGGTTTTGCCATCTTCTGTTTACCAGTGCATGGAAGCCTCACAAAAGTAGAGGTTGGGTTTTCTTGTACGCGAGGAGTTTAAGGCGGATCCATTCCTTGTATTATTTTATGTGTTTTTACAAAATTTCTGTAGTTACAGGCACCATATGACATTTTTACATGAAAATTTGGAAGTCATCGAACCATATTAGTCATGCTGTTGGAATAACTACTTGCAGTTGATGTAGAATTCACTTGATCTGGATTCTTTGTTCCAGGAATGCCAAAGAAAACTAGAGCATAAGCTTGGGCTGGATTCCTATTTGCTTAAACCAGTGCAGCGCCTGACAAAATACCAGTTACTTCTGAAGGTATTTCATATTTTGCTTTGAAAAAAACACTGGGAGACAGATTTTTCTCTTTTTTTTTCTTTTTTTACCTGTTCAGTTCTATTTTTCAATTGAAAGTTACCTGTAAATCAGCACCAACACTTAGATTAGGTGTTGCTTATCTCAGCCCTCTGTAGAGACTTTCAGTGAGGATGAAAATTTGCATGTCTGGTACAGGAAGAAGCGCTTTTAACATGCTGTTTTTAAGGGGAGAAAGACTGGATCTGTTTAGAGATCCAAAATGATGGAAGCACTTCTAAGATAACTGAACCAGAGATAATTACCACTGTATGATAAATGAAATACAGAGATGCATCTCTTCTTCTCCTTGGGTTGTTATAGTGTCTGTAATTTTTAATCCATTTATCCTTGTGTCCTCCTCCTGAGGCAGGGTGGTGCTGTTACACAATTCTCTTTACAGATTGTGAATAACAGTGTGGTGGTGGCTTTTGAACCCCACCTTCCAGTGTCTTGATTGAGGAATGAATGCAGAAGTAGCTGTAGGGCAGAGGAGAAATGAAAAGTAATTTTTTCAGTGGTGTAATTCCCAAGTCTGCCTTTTGCTTAGTAACTTGGAGGCTTTGGATATTATGCAAACTCTTCATTGTATCTGTTAGTCTGAAGACAATCATCTGCTGCAACCTCATTTGAAAGCATATATGAGATATCGGCAGCTGATGGAAAAGCTGAACCTTATTTCCCATTTTTTACCAAGCACAAAAACACAACACAAAGAATTCAGATGAGCCTGATGCTGCTCTTTAACCTGCCACTGTCCTTAAAGAAATGCAGAAAAAATGGGCCATACCTCAGGGATCCATTCCACATGTCATACTGGCTATGGTTTAAAGTGAGTCTTTTTTCCAGTGACACAGGAAAGAAGAAACTCAGGCAGTGTAGGTTGCTCTTGGGCATTGAAACTTTGAGTGAGATGGAAAACTCCTGTTTAGTTCAAGTACAAACATGTGCTTTTGCATTTCTATTTTCAGGAGTTGCTAAAGTACAGCACAAGCTGTGATGGAGTTCAGGAACTTCAAGAAGCTCTGGTTGCAATGTTGGATTTGCTAAAGTCAGTCAATGACTCCATGCATCAGATTTCAATAACAGGATATGATGTGAGTAGATTTGGGTAATGAGAGACCTTGCACAATGCCGATGATGCACTGGGGATGGATAGTGTCCCAGAATGTACGAGCTAAAAACTATACTAGAACAGCTATGGAGTTAATGGGGTCAGGAAGCTCTTACAGGTGACAATCTTCCATCTGATTCCAGGATTTTGGAAGATATCCGCATCATAAGGCTGTCTCTGAAGTCGTGCAGTGCCCACACTTGCCACCTTGTGGCTCTCGAGAATATTTTCCAGCACGCACCTTAGTTCTGCCACGGCTCTCCTCGTGATCCACTTGGGGTGCCTTCATAGCATCGCTCATTTAATGTAACAATCTCTGAGGCTGATTTTGGCCCTTGCCCACTGAGGTGGTTTTCTTTTCTAGGGTTTAAGGGAAGGGTGAGGGGATGGCTTTCCAAGCTGCTGTTCCCAGTCCTGGCATCCTTGAAAAGTCCATCCTCCAAGACCTTATTTCAGGCTTAAATCTCATCTACCCTCTCCCACTGAAGTAGCCCTTGAGCAGGACTTCCACAGAAGCTGGAGAGTTTTCCTGTCTTCCTACTTCTACTTACTGACTTGTATCCCTTCACATAGACTACTAGCTGCAGCCCCATGTCTGAGACCTCTCCTTCCCTCCTGGCACCATGCCATTGCTCCTGAATGATCATCTGATCCTTCCCGGAAGGCCTATTCTTAGAGGGACGTGCCTTGGAACAGGGCTGGCCCCATTGTCTGGCATTGTTTGGATGGTCCTCTTACATTTTAACTGGCATCCTTTTCTTTCTTTTTGAACTTGTCATGTACTCACCAGGGTGACCTGAGCGAACTGGGGAAAGTGTTGATGCAAGGATCTTTCAGTGTTTGGACGGGACACCGAAAAGGTCCAACAAAAATGAAGGATCTTGCCCGGTTCAAGCCAATGCAGAGGCATCTGTTCCTGTATGAGAAAGCCTTGGTCTTCTGCAAGAAGCGAGAGGAACATGGAGATGGATATGACAAAACCTCGTCTTACAGCTTTAAGCATTTTTTGAAAGTAAGGACTTTTTAGTTGGGACTGTTGCTGTACAGATACTGTAAACCATGAACTCTGCAGACCTAGAGAGTATTTCTTCCTCTAACATGGTGGCTTGTTTTCTGCTGTTAAAGGTTGTAATGCCCCATATGGAAGTGCCATGTCCAGGAAAGGCTGTTGGTTGCGATATACTGTAAGGACCCCGGTAGCTGAAGGAGGAGTGTGGAGTGGCCATGGCCTGAGGCACATATGTTTTGGCATCTGCCAAGGAAACAGCGCTGTGGGCGAGTCCCAGGGAGGAGACCATCCCTTTCCCCCTCACCTGGTCCACTCTCCAGGCATGGGGGTGAGGGTGTGAAATGGGGGAGGCCCTTTGCACCTCCCCTGCCTCTCTGGGAGAGCAGTGGGGCTTCCCACAGCCCTGGAACTGGGGTCTGCCTGGTGCAGGAGCCTGGCTGCTCCAGAGCCCTGTTTCCCAGCTGGAAGGATGCAGAGATAACTCTTATTCCTCTCTTATTGCCTTTCTCCTTTGACAGGCTCTAACTACACCTAAAAGTACAATTATTGGATGAAGAGAGTAGCAGTATGGCAAACTATGGGAACATAAACAACTGTCCCAAGCCTATAAATGCCAGCTATTATCAGTAACGATCCCAAACTGCTCCTGTAAGAGACCTTCTGGCATACAGCATGTGATGAGCACGTCTAACATCAGCTTTTTATCACAGTATTCTGCCTTGTTGTTCCTGATGCATAAAACCCTGATGTGGGTATATCTTAGAATGGGGAAAAAAAGAGGCACTTGGAGGCAGAGCCTTCAGGTCTAGGTGCTGCAGGTCCCTGATATCACCCAGGTCCAGGAGGCAGATGCCAGGAGTAGTCAGAAAGACATGTAATTGTAGATAAGTCTCTTCAGCTCCAGCACACGTTACAAGTTATGTATTTACAGGCAAATCCCAGGCCATATGTTTAGATATCCAAATGTTTTTCCCAAACAGCATCATGTTATTTCTGGAGAGCTTGTTTTCCCTGCAGTACTTGTTTTACCATACATGCTTTTGAAAGAACTGAAGAGGTGGTGTGGGGAAAGCCTGCTTGGAGTAGAAAATCCTGTGCTCAGGAGTCCAAGCAATGTGACCAAGGGTTTTCTTGGCCTTGAGAGGGCTCATCTTAGGGCTGTCTGCGTTTCCACACTAAGAGGTTAGGGTTGGAGATCCACAAATGCAGCAGGATTACATCCACACACATTCGTTTTCAGGACTGCCATTCTGAGGACAAAATACTATTTCTGGAGCTTGACATTTGTTTAATTCATGATAGCATCAGGAAATTATTTTCCTTTGCAAGAATATTTTTTTCTGGGGATTCATAGTTAAAGCAAGCTGTTGGGTAGAAGCTGTGTAACTGGGCATCTGTAAAACAAACAAAAGAACCTCTCCGGATAATATTTTACATTCTCTGTAAAGTGATAAATATCTCTTCAGCTGAGATTCAGTAACGTGGAGGTTGCAGGTTCATAACTCACTGCAGTGCCAAGTATTCCATCTGCCTGGTGCTGCTGTGGAAGGAGATGGAGATGCTCACTGCTCTAGAGCTTTACACCAACCCACCCAGCTCTGCATTGCAGTGAACCAGCAGCCGAGGGACAGTCAGTCCTGGTCAGGGGGAGGGACTGGAATCTCAAAATCCACTAACATGAAAGAACAGACCTTAAGCATGTCTGTTCCTGGCACTTTTCTTCGTATCTTCATAGTAGATTATCTAAATTTTTTAATATCTTGGTGACTGGGCAGTTTTATAGGAACTTCTGTATGAAATGAGATGATGCACAGAACTGGAAATGGCAGGATATGGACAGCCCACTCCCTAAGCTATCCTGTCAGCATAAATTACTTTTTTTTTTAAGTTTCAAGATTTTTAAGTTTTCATAAATCAGAATGGAGCCTGATCTGCCTTCTTGTCACTATACTGTGCAAGATAATTTAAAAAAACCTATTTAAGTTTTTTTAAAAAGTGAAATAAAACTAGGAAATACTGGCTGCTGCTAAGTGATGGGCTTTTCTGCATCCAGAGGCAAGCACTTTCACAAAAGATCATCAAGGCTCTGCTGTTTGTATCAGTGAAGAAACGAGGAAAGCTCATTAGCAACATACTTCTTATTTCCTGGGGCCTTATTTCCTGGTCACCAAAAATGGGTATCAACATTTGAAAAAGTAGCCAGGAACAGAAAGTTTGTCCAGGTGACCTAATCTGTAACTTGTAGTATTTTAGACCAAAAAGCTCTGAGGATGCATGTTATGAAGAGGAACAGCAGTGTTAGATGTTCTTTCTAAGACCTCCAGTGTATTGATACTGATTTTTATATATATTTATATAACACAGTCTGTGTGAATAAGTTATGGTAGATGATACCATTCTTATTAGATTGGTTTCAAAATGAGTAAGTGGGATACTTTAGCTATTTTTGACTGTCAGTCAGCAATAAATTGCTAGCAAGCTGTGCTTTAAATGAGAAGATGGTTTGTGTGATACCAGGTACTAAAGCATTTTTCAGCTTTATGGAATGACCAGCACATGGGTCAGAGGTCTCCTGTTGCTGAAGAGTTTCTTGGTCTCTAATTGTAGTTGGAGTTACTGAGTCAGTTGGGTCACGTTGTGAGGATCCTGAATTATTTTGGCCTTTGGCATTTCCATCAAACTTCTCAGAAGGTGTCTGTGATAACAGGTACTGCAGCATTCAGCCACATCTAGCTTGAAGTCTCCTGAAAGCCAGGTTTGTGGCAGCTCAGGCTGTAGATCCAGAAATTAACCCTTCTTTTGGAAGTTTTGGATGGTGTCTTAATTACAGGGATGTTCAGGGACAAAAAGACTTTGAACTGAAATTCTTAAAGGACCTGAGACCTTCACAAATGGGTTTTAAAGATCGCTGAAAGAGTGAAACACGGAATTCAGTGAATAAATAATAATATGGCAGAAATAAGGTTCGTAGAAGAATAATGTGCTCTGCATTTATAAAGCCTCATCTGAGAAATTTCAGGCTGAAAGAGGTATGAGTTTTCACTTACTTCCACTGGTTCCCAGATGAAACATCCCCTAAGGTCCATCGATTGAATTCAGGAAGCTTTTGCAAATACTGCAAAGTGGTGGAAAGTCAGGGGGGATGTGTTAGATAACGACTTTCAGTTGCTATTCAAATTAAAGTTGATGAAATGTGTTAGATTGGGTAAAACCAGGTTTGTTTAATGTGCTGTGAAATGTCTGGCATCCTAGGGAAGGAGAGATTTGTAGTACATTAAATTTTTCCTTCTTTTGCAGATGAATGCCGTTGGGATAACTGAGAATGTGAAGGGAGATCATCGGAAATTTGAAATCTGGTATAGTGGGAGAGAAGAGGTTTATGTCGTGCAGGTTGGTGCCTTCAGAAATCAGGATATTTGCACTCCTTGCAACAGTGTTAGGAAAATGTTTCCCATTGATATTTATGGGATTATCAGATGTTTAACTTGCATTTCTTCCTCTCTGCCCATGTCAGCATTCACAGAGCTGTCTCCATGGCTGATCCTTGGTGTCCAGACCAGAACCGTAAAAGTCAGCTAAAAGCGGAGACAGAATTCCTCCTTGGAAATAAAGCCTCTTATTCCAGTTGAAATCTCAAATAGACAAGCAGTTGGGGGAAAAAAAAAATAATTACTGTGCTTAGTAGCTAATTTGAACTGTGCTGGGAGACGGGTCTTGTGCTTTAATGGACACGGGCCACATGTGCTCCTCGGCAATGAGATGTCAGAACTGCTCCCAGAGCGAAGGCTCCTTGTGCTATTGCTGGGAGTCTTTTGACTCATCTGCAAAGTAGTATCCCTATTAACCTCATTTCTTCCTGATTTTTTTTCCCTTTTACAGCATTTTGAATAGAAATTTATGTGGGTGAAATGTTCTCAGGAAAGCCCACTGTGAAAATATTGTTGATTTTTTTTTAATTAGTTTTCTGCCTAAATTTTTTTTTCTCCATGTTACCTCACAGTAGCCAACTTAAATTCATAAAGCCAAGTCTGTGGCCAAGTATACCATATATTCAAAAGGCAGATTTGACCCTTTAGGCATTTTGTAAAAGAGGTGACATGTATGCCCACATGTGCTTTGCCTGCACTCCTTGCATTCTCGTGATGGCTCTGGAGTTGCCACTGTATTTGCCTGGTTGTAGTGGGAATCAGAGAATCTCAGACTGGTTTGGGTTGGACGGGACCTCAAAGATCATCTAGTTCCAACCCCCGGCCATGGGCAGGGGCACCTTCACTAGCCTAGGTTGCTCAAAGCCCCATCCAGCCTGGCCAACCTTGAAGGGATGGGGCTTCCACAACTTCTCTGAGCTGCCTGTTCCAGGGCCTCACCACTCTGAGTAAAGAATTTCTTCCTAACATCTAATCTAACCCTGCCCTCTGTCAGCTTGAAGCCACTGCCCCTTGTCCTGTCACTGCACTCCCTGGTGAACCATCCCTCTCCCACTTCCCTGTAGGACTCCTTTAAGTATTGGTAGGTCTCCCTGGAGCCTTCTCTTCTCCAGGCTGAACCACACCAACTCTCTTAGCCTGTCTTTGTAGGATTGGTGCTCCAGCCCCTTGATAGTCTCCGTGATCTCTTCTCAACTCACTCCAACAACTCCATGTCTTTCCTGTACTGGGGACCTCACCAATTTTAAAAGATCAAGAATGTTTAAAGTTTAGTAGTGGCTTTGGATAAAAGGGCATTTCAGATAATTAGAGCATAGAAAACTAAGGTTTTTATTAATAAATTACAATGGATGATTCTTAATTCAAAAGTCAGACAGTTCTTTCTTCTCCCAGGCCCAAACAGTAGATCTGAAGATGGCATGGTTGAATGAAATAAGAAAAATTTTGTTCAAGCAGCAGGAGCTTATAAAAGGTACGTTTGGCCATTTTCACTGTGGCAGCAGAACCCTTCCTATTTTCACATTGCTAATGTTCAAATCCACTAATTCTCACCAGAGAATTGATTTTCAGAAGAAGCCCAGTAGCAAAATACCGGAGTGAGCTCGTACGTTACAGGGAAATAAGATGACTGAGAGCAGCAAAGGCCGGGTGCTTAAGTGAAAATGAATTACAGAAATACTTTTTTTTTTGTTGTTACCTTGGGGATTATTTCACATTTGTTATCAGAGGCTTAATTCAACAAGATACATAGCAGATGCCTGGTTTAAAGCATATTATAGCCTTCAGTGGCATGCTTACTATTGGATTTGGTTAACATACCATCTTAATCATCGTAACCACGTCTGTGTTTTGCTAGAGTCCCTAGGTCTGTTTTTCTCTAAACAGAAATCATTAGGGCTGTATGGAAGGTCTAACTTATAACATAATGCTTCAAGTGTGACAGTTAGCAATAAAGAAATGGATTTTAAGCTGGTGTTTGACCTCCCTGCAGTGGAGAAGCAGCAGCCTGGCTCATGCACGGACCAGCTCCCGCTCTCCTCCCAGCTGACTGATAGGTGAGTCCTTGGAGCTCTCTCCAGTACCCTCCCATTGCTGGGCACCCAGTACCTCCTCACTGTATCCTGGCTTGTGCTGTTCCTCTCCCCCTGTTTTTGGCTGAGACCTCTGGGTGGGTGGCAGGAGGGATGCGTGGCTGTTTGTCCTTTGGTGGCAGTGGTCTGGGGACAAGGGTCTGCATGGGGCACTCTTGAGTGCTCTCCTGGCATCACAGCACCTCCTCTGCGAATGGAGACATGGGTTAAAGACTGTGCTCAAATTCAGAGGAAGAAATACCCAAACACTTTAATTTTCCCTCACAAATAGGAAAACCAGGCACTGAAGTCCTTAACCTTTGTAGACACATACATCAGAGTGTATCATTATTATTTCTGACCCTGTTTCATAAAACCTCACGGAGTTTGCATTTGTTCATAAAGTAAAACTAAGATTGATTTCTTTTTTTTTTTGTTCTTTGTTTGTGTTTAATCATTCAGAAAGCAGCAGAGAGCTTCGATAAGCTCCGAAGAGAACGACTCTGAGCATACCAGTCCAGTGATGCTGGACAGTGGGCTCCTGTCCCCCCAGAACAAGCCCCACAGAAGTACGGACCCTTTCCCTTCCTTTGGGTTGTGCTTTAGGGGTGCTGGGGTACCCTCACCCTGAGCTGCATGCTGTCTTGCAGGCTGGCCGGGAATGTCACAGTCCCTGGAAATCTGCGAGGGGCTGGAGGAGTGGTCGGGTAACCAGTACCTCTCCAACTGCTCAGACACAGAGGAGGAGGACGGGAATCAGCTGGTTAGTACAGAGATGCAGTAGTCCCAAAGCTCAGGGGCTTGCTGGTTTTGTTTTTCTTGCTTTATTTTGCTTCACTGGATACTAGATGTCACTTTTTTGTGTCTCACAGTTTCCCCATATCTCAGTTTCGGGGAATGAGGAGATGTCTCAGCAACGGTTTCTTGAAATAATTTTAATTAACATAATTGATAGGGCTCTGTCACATTCCCTGTGGCAGCCAGAAATAACAGCTGCCTGGTAGGAAATGCAACTAAATAAGATATTTTTTTTTCTTACCACCACAGTCTCCAGGAAAATACAAAGCCCTTGCGGACTGCAAGAGGAGAGGATCAGAGGACCTGCTGGTGAAAAACGGGGATGAAATTCAGCTTTTGCATGAAGATGGTGAGGGACAGTGGTAGGTATTTCAAGATTTCTTTGCCTTATCTCTGAGAACCTGCCAGGGAGTCCTGTGCAGCATCGGTCACCTGCTGATACACTCATTGCAGCTTCTGATTTAAGTTTTAGAACATTCCAGAAAGCTGGAAAATTCATTCCCTTGCCAAGACTTGGCCTGGAAAACATGCTAAGACTTCTCTGGCCATGGGTGTCTGGGTGAGCTGTGTTTTACCCCCACCTTGGCAGCCCCTCTGGCCATGCTATTCCCACTTCAGACGATGCTTCACATGAGAGCTCTTTGCCCACCCCAGCTCAGCTGCTGCCTTTGTTCCTCTGGGCTTATTAATAGCAATACAGAGTAATTGTGAGATGTTTTGCTCCCTCGAACAGCCACGTGAGTGTTAACTGGTTAATGGCTGCAGAGCATCATTCTGTTGTGCTCGGTGTTGAGCTGCGGCTTGTGAGACAGCATTTCACAGCTGGCTCTGTCCTAACAGCTGGGAGCTTTCCCTGGGAAATCACCATGGCCAGCCTCCTGCCTGTTGAACCATTAGTCTCCTTGTCTCAGAGGGCACTGTGCCCTCTTCTGGGTTTTTGCAGCCATTTGGTTGAGATTTCTGCTTCTCTGTCTCAGTAGGAGAAACATCAGCATGCTAACACTTTGTTTGGGCTGTGGGAAAGGTGATGTGATGTTAGCAGGAACCCAAGTCAGATTTGTGCAGGCACTAAGCCCCTAATTCAGGGACACAAGTGCCACGTGGAGGGTTCCTGGTTGCTATCTACAGCCTATGCGTACCAAAGGAAGTTCAATTTCTTGCTAGCCAAAGGAAGATGCAAAGCATCTCAGTTTAGCTGATTGCTCACCACCTCTCATGGCTGTTTTGGCCAGTGCCAGGCAGAGGTTCCTTACACTGAACTTTTTGTTAGTGCAGATTTCACTGCAAGAACAAGACAGAGAACTGTCATCTTTGAGCAGGAGTATGGGCAGCTGCCTGCATCTTGGCTTGGATTTCCTTACAGTACCTTGACTAAATTAATCCTACCAGTCTAGCTTAGCAGCAGACTGAGGAAAGTAATTGCCCTTGGCTCCATCGGTTGTCGGTGGAGAGAAACTGGCATCTCTGGAGGTCTCAGGCAGGATTACTTGTGCTCTGGAGAGTCCTGTTCTTCACCATTGACTAGAGGGCCCCAAGGCAACCCAATTTGGGTTTTTTAATTCGTTTCCTAAATTTAGGTTGGAAGAATACTTTAATTGCATTCCCAGCTCCTGTTAAAATGCTTCCTTGGCTTGAACAAACGGTTGGTTGCACCAGCAGTTGTGTAGAACATGCCTGTATCAAACTGCTCCTGACTCGGTTTGTTTCTTCAACTAATACCATTGTCGTTCAAAGGTTGGTGAAAAACCTAAACAGAAGAAAAGAAGGCTGGATTCCTGTCCAGAGCCTGCAGATAGTAGTTGGTGACTGCAGATTTCGGAATGCCAAAGTCACAGGTATCATTTAGCACGCCTAGCAGAAATAGCTCCTAACTCCAATCAGGGCTGTTAAGCCATTTGCATTACAATTGATGTAGTAAATTTGGCTGCATATGCCTCTGCAGAAAAAAAAAAAAAAAAAGGAAAGCAGCTACTCCAGAAATCCTGCAAAAGTAGTAAATTGAGCTTTTTTTTTTCTTTGTTAACACCTTAAGACATTTCTATGACTTTAGGCACTAGTAAATTAAAGCCAAGCATTTAAAAATGTAGATTTCTTTGCAAGAGCACTGGGTAGAAGACTGGGGAGAAGAGATGGAGTCTGATCAGGGAACCCCGTGACTGTTTTGCCTACTTGCTGGTGTAGCTCCAAGCCTGTGTGAACAGGAGGCACCTAGGCAGAATCTCCTCCTGCTGCAAAAGACGTCGTGGCCTCACCCCCAGCACTCTCAAGGCAATACTTCACTTCTGCAGCCTCACTCTTGCCCTCATTGCTGCCTGCTTATTAATCCATCCTTAGAATAAAGTTTATAAACAGGTTACCAGGTTTCAGCAGGAGGCACCTGGCCTCACAAATCCTATTTCTCATTTTGTAGCTGTAAATGTACATAGAAATAGTTAGGGAAGCCTAGCAGGTAACACAAGAAAATGCCTTAAGAGCAGCCTGTCGCCCTTGCTGTGTATGCGGTGTCATTGCTCCATGTGTTGCTTCATCACCATGCTGTCCACTGGAAATGGGAGACCAGGGTTTGTGATGGGAGCAGCTCAGGGAACCCACATAGATGTACTCCATATTAAAAAAAAAAACCAACAAAAAAACCCCACACCAGTTATGACCATATGAAACAACTTTTGTGCATAGATTTTAAATACTTGGGTTTTGTCAAAACCTATTGCTTTGATGAATATGAAGGAAGCCTTCTGAAAGGCTTAAAACTCCAGTCAGCTCTTGATGGTTTTCCAGTATTTTTCTGTGAAATCCTTCCCACACAGGAAGGTGTTTTTTTATCCCCTTTGTTGCAGGGCAGTCAAATTCCACAGGTTGGAGGTTTTTTGACTTTAAGTAAGGGGTAGCTTACGGTGGGGTAGCAGCGCAGCTGGGAGGGTTCCCCTTGGCATGCTCCCACCCTGGAGCACCATGTGTTGTTTTTTTGGGAAGTCAGGTTATCCCATCTGGACCACAACCTACACAGGAGGTTTCTCCAGCCATGAATGCGTCCTGAAGGTAGGGTGCTGGTGAACTCTGAGTATCAGTTTTCTTTGTCGGTGGTCTCATCCCCCAAAGCCTAGAGACTCGCAGCTCCAGGCCCCTTTACAAAACCAGTGAGTACACACTAAGGAGAGTTTCACAAGGTGAAAACACAGAAGGCTTCTCCCATAAGTCTCACACCACTGCCTGGGTGCTTTGACATCGTGTTGCCAGGATGTAGTCGCTGCACTGAGGCTCTATTTCCCCTTTAAGATTAGCTCTGCTCTCTCTCACTGTTGCTGATTCTGTATGCAGTATTCTAATTTTACATGCACTCTAGGCAATATTGTAGGATGATGTGGGATGTTTTCTTGCTGTTTCCTAGAGCTATTCCTAGAGCTCTTCAGGGACACATCTTTATAGCCATAATGTACTTGAACTCTGAAAACTGATTTTCAAACAGTAATTTTGCATATAGCAATTCTCTTTCCTGTGTCAGCTGGTCATTTTGTGCTGCAGGTGACTTGATAGTGCTGGGACATGGTCTGGATCAAGCTCTGTTTGCTTCTTCTTCAGAAGATGGAGCTCTTGGTCTAGTATAGCAGAGGGAGGGAGAGAGAGAGTCAAACTTGTAGAGGAAAGTAGGGGCAGGAGGGAGCACCTTAACCCTCACATACTCTTAGCTGTGCTGAAACACTGGTTTGCATGTAAACAGGGTAATCTTGAAGTGTGCTGTGGGTCCCCAAGAGCTTAGAGCTGGGGGAAAGGCTGCCCTAGCCCTTAGTGGGGGTAGTGCTGCTGTTAGAGCTCAGCTCCAGGTACCCACAATAAATAAAATTATGCCTCAAGTCACAGGACTTCATAACAAGGTTTTATCAAAATCTGGGATTTGTTTCATTTTTTGTGGCTTTTCCCCTTCAGAGCCAAGCCTGTAGCTGAATAGATGAGACAGTTCCCTTACCTTAACATGTTTTCTTAGATTTATGCTGTGGCCCTAACAAAAACCTCCTGCCACAGGATGGCTGATAACTGCATGTTCGCAAGCTGTTCTTCTCCCCTCCTCCTAATTAGTCCTGTGTTGAGCCAGTACAAATCCTAATGAAGTTACAAGGAGCGTTTTGCTGCCCATTTGAAGTTATCAGATACACATTTGTCTGCTGCCAGCTTTGCAAATACACCATCCTCCTGCATCCAGCCTCTGAGGGAGAGCCTTAGTGCAAAGCTGAACTTGTAACACCCAAACGAGTCCACGGATGATTATTCCTCATTTCCTCATAGGGTTGAATAGGTAATTTTCCTCATAGATGAGTGGTTACTATTGACTGTGCCATGTAACTGTTGATAAAGCACCTTTGGGAGTCTCTTCCAACCCTAATCATTCTATGATTCTATGATTTTGGTCCAAATCTTCCTTTGCAGAAGGGGGAGTGTTACAATCCCAACCCCTCTTCCATAGTGGGGCAGGAGAGAAAACGTTTCTGCAAGTCCCCTGGTTGCCAACACACCAATGGTGATGGTTTCCAGCAGTGACAGCTTCTGTGACAGGGAGGGAAAAGGCATCTCAACTCAGCTGTGTCGCAGCATCCACTTCATGGTGAGCAGGGACAGCAGAAGTGAGGTCCTTGCTGTAACCCAAAGTAGTTGAGCAACTCATTTTCATGTGAGTGACTCAGTGCTGGTGTCTAGCAGCACCACAGCCTCCCATCTCATTGAGGTTAAGCTCTGCCCCTGCTCTTCTTTTCTCCCAGCAGGGGTAAACAGATGGAAGCAAATGGAAACATGTTTTTTTGTTTCCAAATTTTCACATCAGAACAAAATGGGGCCAAAGCATTTTCAGCTTTTTTTTTCACCTGACCTCTAAAAGCTGGGCAGAGAGAAGGGCGAGTATCTGATTTACACTTGCTGAGTGAGACTGGTTCCTCTTAGAGGGAGCATGAAATAGAGCAGCCTGAATAAAAAGGGGCTTCAGATGGAAACATTGATTAATGCCTTTACTGGTTAGAATATACATACTTATATATATATAAGAGAGGAATATATATATATATATATACATATATATGTAAAAGGAATATTGTTACAACTTTCAAGTTCTATTAAACAGCAAAGAAGTTTCATGTCAGAAGTTGACTTGTGCCCAAAAGCAAGGAGCATTCACGGCAGGCGTGGAAGGATGCTCTGTGCCAGGGTAGGCACACAAACCCACTTGGTTTAAGGAGGACACAGGCTCCCATTCTACACACCAGACCCTCTCCTAGTTTATTTTAACACCCCACTTGCCAAACTATCTCTTCCAAGCCTTAAGGGGATCTCCTGTGCCTGCTCTTCATGCAACTAAGCAAAGGTTTCCCTCGCTGATAGTGCCTGAAGGACCGAGCTTGCATGTCCTCTTCTCCTGCTGGCCAGGGCAGTGGGGATTGTCTTCTTGACTGTGATGAGCTTGAGAGAGCCCTTTCCATGGCTCCCTTGGCCACTGGGATTGAATATGCCCAATAAGAGTATCCTACATGCCTGAGCTCTCGCAGGCTGGTGTAGCATGTTAGCTGAGATGCACAAGCTGTGTCCGTGTCGTGCTTAAAAAGCCACTTGTAGCTTTGCAGATGCACTGTTACTCATGCACTTTAATGATTGCAGCCACAGGCTTTTGTATTTATGCAGGGTCCATCAAAAGTAATGTTGATTTATTCTTATTTTTTGCCTTTGAAATGTAAAGCAGGGTCTCCTTGTACAACCTACAATGCCAGAACAGCTATTTTGTAGTACTGTAGGAAACCATTTTGAGCCTGACTAAATAAGGAGCCTAGAGAAGATACCTTCTGGCCGTGCTGTGATAATCAAGTGAGAGATGATAGAAATGAGTCAAACCCTGTGGTCCTGCCTTAGACAGGGCTCTTGCTGGAGCTGGTGGGAGTTCAGCTTTTAGGGAGAGCTGCAGGAGTGCACTTACGATTTTTTTTCTGATGTTATACAAATGTTATGTGATTACAGGGAACAATGTATTTCTTGGAATAAGATGCTTTAATATTAACATCATTCTTCATTACTTTATAGATGCTGCCCCGTGTAACACGAGAAAGTTTAGTTCCCCTTGAATTAAGGGTGAACTAGTAGCATCCTATTTTCGATGCTCTTTGGAAGCTTTCAACTCAGTGTTACAGAGAAATAGCACAGTAGTTGGAGTTGTCCTGTACTATTCATCACATTCACAGACCTCCACAGCTTCATCTGCACTGAACAGGACTGGGGTCCTAAGCAGCTTCTCATAGTCATAAAGGAAGCCATTCTCTGCTCTTTCTTTTTTTCTCCTGTGGAAAGTACAGTATTTTATTATTTTTTACCTGCTGTTTTTCCATGACATCCATCACGTTTCATCAGAGAAGTACACTACAGTTTCCTGACACTTTGTTTAGATGCTTGAAATTGCCTCTACAGGTTGAAGGCTTTACCTACTTATTAGCTGACAACTGCTGAAGTTGGTTGCAAATAAGAGTTGAGTTTTGGTAAAAAAAACCAAACCAAACCAAAAACCAAACCAAACTAAGAAGCTGTATGTTCTGCTCAATTGATTTTATGGATGGATTTTTCTTAAGTATCTACTTCAGCTGTGTGAATGTAATGTTCTGTAAGAGCATCATCTGGCTGACTCACATGCAAAGATGCAATAAAGATCCTCTTTTTGCACTTAGGGTCTGACTCCAGCCCCCTGCAGTCAGTCCCACTGATTTCAGTGAGGTTTGGATCAGGTCGAACTGACAACTCAGGGTTGTCACCAATCACTTAGGGTCCCAGAGTGTCCCAAGGCTGAAACCTGTATCTAGCAAGTGTTGAAGTTTACATTAAATGTATGTACTTTTGGAATACGTGCCATAAATCCAAGTTAAATGTCCATGTTTGCACTAAGGATATTCTTGTGATAAGACTGTACTTTTCAGCATCTTTAACAATAATGTATCTGTTGAATTTTTGAGAGAGAAAAAAAAAGAATATTGAACACTCATAATTTAATTTTGTGTTTCTTTGTCTAGTTTTGCTTTTGTAGAACATAGGTACAGGTGGTTTGATTTTTAAGCAGATGTGTGCAAAGAGCACCTGACTGTCGAGAGCAGAGTTAGCAGTATGCATGCGGTAGTGAACTTGCTCTGTCCCGTCCAAAGACACGTTTTACACTGTGGACTAAAGGGGGACCTGTATGATCTGACTTTGAGTTGTGAACCAGGGGTTCTTAGAAACAGCCCCAAGATGTCAAGTTAAAACATCCTGGGGTTTGGGGGGGTTGGTTTTGGGGCTTTTTTTTTGTTTTGTTTGTTTCCTTTAGTGACCGTTTTTGTATGGAGGAGTTGTTGAACTGCTGTGATGGCTGTGGTTGCCTAGTGGAGGGGAGGGTGTTCCCCATCATGCTGGCACACAGCAGTGGGCATTGCTCCTGTTTGGGTGAGTCAGTATTGCAGGGAGTTCCTGTACACCCACAAAAACACGATGGGCTGAATCTGAACTGAGCAGCACTGCAAGCCTAGAAAGATCCCAGTACTCCTCAGCCATTGGCAATCACAGCAGCGAGGTTTTAAGTTATTTCCATCTGCTTTAAAGTTGGTCACAATGCACTTGCTGGGTGGAAAAGTTGGAGTCTCTTAAGTTACTGTTGGGGCTGTTTATAGTGGTAACAATTCTTGTGGTAACAGTACACATTTTGAGGTACAACTGTAAATATTTGTCTCAAACACAGCACACATTGCATATTAAATGGTTTTAATACTTTTTTTTTTTGTCTTCCATAGTTTTAACTCTAAGCTTTTATTAATTTATGAGGTTGATAAGTTCTGCAAATCTGAATGTACAGTCTGAGATTTTTAACATTTGAAACTTTGCACACGACATGGTACGTTACTCTGAGTATGCTGTTGACCTAGGCTCTTCATGTATATGTTATAAATTACAGTGGAGAGTTTTCTCTGACTGCAAGTTTAAATGAACTATATTGTACATGTACCTGTAAAAAATGTGTTAAATCTATATTTAAAGATTAAAAACTTGTTAAATAAATTCATATGAGAATATGCAATTCTGTCCAGACACCTCTGCTATAATTCTGGAGAAAAAACCTAATTCTCACAGTGTCGGGTTTGTTTAATTTCCTTCGAACAAATATAACCTTAGATGCATTTTGATTTTAAAACAAGTGCTGGCAGATGATCTAATTACTTCTTGCTGGATGTACTGGCAGTGAAATTGGAAGAGGCACCTTAGTGCTTATCCTGAGGTCCAAAACAGGTACAATCCTACCCTGGCTCGAGTTGTCCCCATCGCCAGCCTCCCCTGTACCCCAGCACTGGGCAGCACTGCCTGAGGGGGGACCTCCAGGCTGGAGGTGCTCGTGGGTGGGCACAGAGGGGCTGTGTGGGCATTGAGCCCTTTTTGGTGGGGGACAGCCACACAGACAAGTGGTCTTGGGAGCACATCTCCCCAGGTGGGAGGGAGGAGACCCTATCAGCAGAGTTGTGCCTTTGGGGACGTGCCATGGTCCTGTGCATGTTCCTGCAGCATGGTGAAGCCTGTGCATAAGCCAGGCAGTGCAGGGTGCAGCTCCCAAAGGGCTGTGCCCCCTGGGAGAAGAATGGAGAGGAACCAGCACTGTTCAGACACAAACCTCCCTTCCCCTGGAATTCTTCCTTTCCCTTGATGTTGGGAACTGAACCAGGACCACTGGAGGCAGCCCAGCCCAGCACCTTTGCCTTCCCTGGGATGTCTCGGTTTCAGCAACCACCCCGGGGCACAGGGTGGGCACCTCCCAGTGAGGTTTCTCTCACCAGCTCAGACCAGACACTGGGGTGTCCCACACTGCCTGCACTCAGGGGATGTCCCACAAGCTCGTTTGGGCAGGGCACCGCCTCCAGCACCACAAGCAGCATCTGTGGCTGAGGTCTCTAACATGATTAATACGAAGACAAGGACAGGTAACAAGCACTAAGCAGTTCTTTATAATCCTAACAAGGCTCAGCAGAAATCATTACCATAAAGCCTGACACTGCCTTTAGATGAGTTTTATACAGATTTTAGGTCACTTAGCCAATTTATGTCATCCTAGAGTAGGAAGAGCATTTCCTGCAGCCTGTGATCCATCTCAGCCTGGATTATGAGAAAACCTCTGGCTGGGAGTGCTGTGGGTGCAATGCTCTACATATTTACCTCCCTCATGGGTTCCAGCTACAGGGATGATGCTGGTGGCCAAGGTACCCAGTGCCTGCTGGGTCCCCCTTGCCTGTGGGGCAGTCTGCCAGCCGTGGGCATGCCAGTGGCACGCTGGTGGGCACCACATGTGAGCCATGGCCCAGCAAATCCCCACCCACTCTGCACTCAGGATTTGGGGAGATACCCAACCTCAGCAGTGCTGATGCATACAGGAATGGAGTAATGGGAAATCTGAAGGACTTTTTATTCCTTATTACCCCATTTCCACCCCGGTGTCTCAACCTTTTCCTCCCAAGAGCAGAAATCAGTTCATTTAGAAATGTTTATTATAACACAATGATTTCTGAAAAACACATAGGCTGCTACAGCCTCTCTTCAACTAACCAATCCATCCCCCAGCACGGTGTAAGCACCCACAGGTTAGGTAAGCCTCGTGATTTCCTTTATCCACTTCAGGTACTTGGAGACCCTGGTGTAGATGCCATATTTACCTGGCTTGGCACACTCCTCTCCCCAGCTGGTGATCCCTGTGAGAAACCAGGTGCCCTCAATCTCAGTGGTGTAGGGACCTCCACTGTCCCCCCCACAGGTGTCACTGCCCCCTGCCAGGAAGCCAGCACAGAACATGTTCGGCAGGATGGTGGTGGAGGTGCTCTTGAGGCAGGTTGGCCGGTCAACAAAGGGCACCTTGAGGACCTGGAGGACGGTGGCAGGCCGGCCACGGAAGAGCACGCTGCCCCAGCCGCTCACTGTCCCCATCCCGTGCTTCAGCAGGGTGTTGGTGAACTCCCGGCTGCCGATGCAGATAGGGGTGACATAGCTGTTGAAGCTGAGTGGCTGGTCCAGCTCCAGGAGGGCAATGTCATTGTGGTGCTTGTTGATCGAGGCGTTGTACGTGGGATGGAGAAGGATTTTCACCACCTTACGCCATTGCTCCGTGTTGTCTTCCTCGTTGGTGTTGTACTCACCTGTAGAGACAAACATGGCTTGGGATGGACCCAACATGGCCAGACCAGTGACCATGCCCTGACAATGTCACCCCAGTGTGACACCAGCCCAGCTGGGATGAGTGCTGCATGCCCCAACCCTTGTGATGCTCTGAGCCTGGTGCCAGCAAGGCCTCTTGCTCCTCCTCACAGGGTGTTAAAAGTTCCCCCATCTCCTCAGTCCCCACAGCAGGCAGGACCTGAAGCCCCAGATGAGATACTGTGTGCACGCCAGCTGATCAGGTGCCAAAGATTCAGGTGATTTTGCCAAGATTATTAGCAACATGACTGTTCTCAGGATTTAGCACTCAAAGAGATGTAAGAGGATGTTACCTTCACCCCAAAGAAGGAAAAATCTCTAGAAATTATAAATCCTTGTTCAAAATAATTTATTACCCATAAAGAACCTGACCTTCCCTTCTCTAACACCACACAGCCACGGTGCAAGGAGGGGTGTGGGAGCTGCAAACCCCCATCATGGTCACAGGTGCCCTGAGTCCCCACAGGACGAGGCACAGCTGCTTGCCAATGCAGGGTGGTGCCGACAGCTTCGGGCTCCCCTGATTGAGCTGCTGGCAGGCTGTTACCTCCCCTCCCGGCTTGTGTAACAGGTAGAGGGAAGGGAAGATGTTCTGTGGTCTGAGGTCAGCAAACGGGCAGCGTTTGGGTCTATCTGCAGCCGAATGCCCTCTCCTGCCAGGGACCCGGCTGCGCTGAAGCCTCCCGAGCAGCATGACTTTCCCTGCTTGCTTTTTCGCAGCCCCCAAGGCTCAGGGCGCTTTTGACCCTTGCTGCGGTATTTCTCCATGCTTTGCTGTGATCTCCAGAATATACCATCTCCTCTAAACAGTATCTGCAGCACTCCTGGCCCTGGCAGAGTCCTGTGTCTGCTGCGTCCGCCTGCGAGGAGCGGCACGGAGCCCAGCAAGAGAGGTGAGGCGGCTTTCTGTGTTCACGTTAATGCTGGCGCCTGATGCAGGCGGGTTTGGTGGCTGGTGCCGCTGATGTGCTCTGCGAGGGGGGTTTGCAGCGGAGTGGGAATGTCAGCTTCCTCCCAGGCTGTGTTTCCACGGCGTGAGTTTGAGATGGATGTGGGGGAGACTTTGAGGGGGTTTTCTTATGCTATAGCTGCTTACAATGGCTGGGGACCTGGGGATATGCTCCGGGGATGGAAGTGGAGAGGCAAAGAAGGGGAAGGGAGGGGAGTGTTTCTTCCACCCTCTGCTATTGATTTTTGGGCCTCTTGGGAGGCTGTGTACAAAGCTGAACATTTAGTATGAATGCACATGAAGGAGTCAGATGTCACACGTGCAGTGTTCACAGTGCAGGCACCGCTCCAAGGGTCCCTGAAGCCCTGCAAAATTGTGTTTTGCCTGTCCAAAATCCTGTCCTGGAAACCCAGCAGTGCTGCAGAGCAATGTGAATGTAGAGGGGAGCTGGGTGATAATGTACCCTAAACGGAGGGGGGGTGGTGTGACAGGCAGGAGAGACCCTGAGAGGAGAGGTAGTTTGCATGCAGATGCAGCAAGCACAAGCCTCTGTCCAGGTTGAAATGTGCTTTTCTGGGGGAGTAAGATTGGTTTTGCACTGGGCATTTTTCACTTTCTGATGTTAGTGGGTACAAGGCTGGGCTGTGTGCTGGGCTCTCCAGCAAAACTGCTTGAAAGTAGATAGAAAAACCCTGCTGTCAGCAAGCACTTATCCTGCTGGGCCAGTGGTGCTCAGCCCCACTGCACTTGGTCTCCAGGCTCTGGCCAGGTCACCCAGGAACTCAGACATGTTAATGTAGAAGATGAAGCTCTTGATGAACTTGTTTCTGTAGATGCAAACTCAGTCTTTCAGAGCTCAGGTAGAACCTCATTTTTCATAGTGTTTAAACCGAAAGCATGATTCTTTCTGCCTCTTCTGGTGCTGCTTGTCACGATTATTAACCATACCACTGTTGCCCTCCTGTTCCCATCAGTGTTACCCTTCTGTTTAGATATTCATACCGGGGAGAAACAAATCATTTGGGGATGCTGGCTGTGCCTCAGCCCTGAAACGTGGCACTACGATGCTTGCCAAGACCCCGTGCTGGGTTATCAGCAGGCTGTCTGGCAGGCGGTTTGGAACAGCTGGGGACCACGAGTGATGGGGAAACACCATTTTTCTAGCAGAGATATTTGTTTTGTGAAGTGGCAGCATCCCTTGCTGTGCAGCCTGGCCAGGCTGCCCCTGCCCAACTCCCCAGAGACCCCCTGTACAAGCACATGTCCCCACATGCCAGCCCAGTTGTCTAATTCAACCCATGAATTCTGTTTACTTCTAAAGAAGCTAGAAGCAAAAGCAGCCATCTTCTCCTTGCAAGGAGACACTCAGGTTACTGATGCCTCTCTTGCACCAGCCACACAAATCCATTCTCTGAAAGTTGTCTGAAAACTTAGTGTGACCCCCAAGAAGAGCAGAAACCCGGGCTGAGGTCTTACATGAAAAAAATAGAAAAAAATCTATCGTGCCATCTCATGGAGCAGCATCTTAACTGATGTCCACCAGTCTATTAAGCAGCCTGGGGTCCTCTTTGGCTCAGGTGAGCTTGTCTGTGCCAGGTTGAGCTGTGTTTGCAACTAGTCCAGCAGCTCTGTGGCTTTGGGACGAAGGCCAGACATGGCTACTGCTCCCACCAGAGGTAGTGGCACCCACAGAGACACGGCTGCGATCTGCAACTGGGACCTTGGTGACCTAAAGGAACTTGTGCCACGTTGTTGTCCACCAGGTTGGTGTGGTCTGTGCAATGCCTTACGCCTGGCCAGTGCAAGCCCTGTCCCGTGTCCCATCCTTGATGCCACCCCAGGTGTTTACCTGCCACGACAGTGACGTTGTCACCTGGCTGCAAGCAGTGTGCCGCTGTCACTACCCATTTCTCAGTGAGGATGGATGCGCCGCAGAAGCCCACACCTTCACTGTTCACCAAATAGACCTGTGGGAGAGGATGGAAATCACACTGTGGGTTTGTGTAAACCAGAGGGGAAGGAGAGTGAGGCACGAGGGGGTTGTGTGGCTGTAGGACAGGCTGTGTTTAGGTTGTACAGACCCAGTGCTGCTCCATGGGCAGTCCCTGCCCCTCTGTCCCCTGCTTCCTTGCTGAGGGTGGCCAACACTGCCCTGCACCCCTGTGCCANGGGGGGGGGGGGGGGGGGCAGACAGCCTGCACAAAAACCTCAGCGTAAAACAGGGAGCATCTGAAATCCAGGTGCTTCCACGCACACCTCCTAAAAGTGATATGCCACTGACTAGATCTTAACGAGGTAATTAGGGACAAAATCTTAACTACCCATTTCATCTGGGCATCAAAATTCCTGGGCTGTTTTGGGGCACGAGTCAGGATACTCCTTGTATTCTAATTAAGTGGGACAGTTGGCTTGGTGTGTTTAAAAGCAGGATTTCTTTGATTGACTGAAGGGAGACCTCATCCCTGCCTATAATTTTCTGAAAGGAGGTTAGAGAGAGGTGGGCAATGGTCTCTTCTGCCCAGTGACAGGACAAGGGGAATGGCCTCAAGCTGCACCAGGACAGGTTCAGATGAGATGTCAGGAAGAAATTCTTCCCCCAAAGAGCTGTCGGGGTGTGGAACAGGCTGCCCAGGGAGGGGGTGGAGACTCCCACCCCTGGGTGTATTTTACAGACGGGGAGATGAGGTACTCAGGGAGATGGTTTAGGAGAGGACAGGGACACTTGGACTCTGTGTGTGATAATTCACCCGTGTCGTGATGTGGCTCGTGACTGTCTATCTGCCTCACACTTCCCACGTATTTACTGCTTCGTAAAGCAGTAGGCTCGTTAAACAGAGCCGGCTGCATGTTAAACAGCTCGAGGTCAGTAACGAAGAGGACGAAGCTCTCCCAGGACGGGGAACCGGAGAGCCTCCAGGTTCGCAGCCGCTCCCGATGTCCCGCGTGGGCTCAACCCCGGAGCTGCGCACCCGCCTGCGGTGCAGCTCGGCCGCCGGCCACGGGAGGGCACCGCAGGCTGCCTATGGAGCATCCACGCAGGGACACGGTGTGAAAGGCCCTTCGGTGGGACCCCCAAACCCCATGGGGGAGGTAGAACCCCTCCTGGCTGCCGCCTGAGGCCGGCGGGCTGAGTGAGCATCCTCCTTTGCCAGGTGGCCGAAGGGCAACCACGGGGTGTTTCAGGGTGGTGTCTGGAGAGGTGAAGGTCTCCATGAGCACAGCTGACCATCTGGGCTTGGGGGGCTTGTTGCATGTGATTTTAATTTCTTTACAGGTACTGATTTCTTATCCTTAACTCTGGTTCTCCTGACTGTGAGTGCGCGGTTGGATAGCATCACCCATGGCTTGTCCCACAACAGGCTGTGCCACAAAGCGCAGGACAGAGCATGGCCTCTCCCTTCCAGTCAGAAAACATGACCTCCCAACAAACCTCCTGCTGCTGCTTCTGGTGACCGTGTGTGTCCCCAACATGTCACTGGGGTTTTTAGCTCTGGGATGGTGGGCACATGCCTGCTCCTGGCTTATCACCTACTATAGGTGATCCTGCTCTGGCAGGGAGGCTGGACTAGATGTTCTTTTGAGGTCCCTTCCAACTCCTAACATTCTGTGATCTGCATATGCCCTGCTCACTGCTTGGCCCCCTCAACTGGGATCAACTGTTCTGTGTGAATGGGCATTTATGTCCCTGTGTGGTCAAATTTTCATTGATATCATCAGCATCGGTCTGTGCCAGAGCTTGCAATGAGAAGAAATTTGCCATTCCTAAAACCTCGTCTGATTTTATTATTTTTCAGTCTCAACCACCAAGATTTCTGTGCTCACTGAAGCCAGAGTAGAATTTAAGGACAGTAAATGACTTTGAAAAATATCCAAGCTACGAGATAACTTTCCTTTTGGCACAGTTTAAAAGTATTTGCAGAGCAAGGTTGGAGGAGATTTCTTTGTAACACCTGCCCCCCGTTCCCCTTTCCTGTGAATTCACTTTAGGTGAGGTAGAGATGACTGTGACGTCAAAAGCAGGATATGGGGTTGAATAAAGAAAGAGCAGCTGGATTTGGTAGATGTCATACAAGGACAGATCCTTTGCTATAACTTATTGTGGATCTGCTGAAACTGAAGGTGCCAAAAAAAGGAATTGCCTTGCCCTTTGCAGAACTCCACTCCCTCAGCACAAAACTGTGTCCTTCCTGGCCCACGAGATAAAGCTGCCATGATTCTACCAAGGTAGAACCCCCCCCCGCCCAGGCATGTGATGTGGCATAAAGCCTGGTAGAGAAAGAAGCTGTGTTCCTCTTAGAAGTGGGATCTGTTGCTAAACTAATCTCAGAAATGAGCTTTGGGTATGTAGACGTAAGAGGACCCTGCATTCAGAAGGAAGGGAATAGAGAGAGTGATTGGTGGGGTTACAGGAAAGCTGCTGAAATAGCCAGTACCTGCCACGGCACCTCGCCTCTCATGCTGTCTGATCCACCAACAACCCGGGTGCCCGTCCTAATTATCGGTGTGATTTTCGTGGTGGCCGTGGTGCTGGTCTCCGTGATGTTGTCAAGCACCTCATCAAGGGCATCGTCGTCACTGGTGGTGATGTTCCAGTGCTCGAAGGTGTTTATGGCTCGGGTGAGCTTGCCCTTCGCTTCAGGAGCTGTGATCTTCCCACAGGGATACGGCACTGGGAGACAGAGTGAGTCAGGGTTATGACTGGCTGTGTGTCACACTGGGAATTACAGCAATCGAAGGCGAGGAGACAAATGCTGCCTTGACTCAGCACCCTGTTTTGGGACTGACATGGGAGGCACAGGGATGAGGCCGACTCCTGCAGTCCCCGTGCCTTTGAGCAGCAGTGCAGGTAATAAGCAAGAGCAGCAAATGCATAAACGGTTTTGGGGCTTTGGAAATGAGTTCTGAGCAGCTTTTCAAAAGAAGAAAGCTTGTGAGAGAGAGGGAGAGAGAGGGCACATCTGATGGGATGGCACAAGTGTGCTGCTGTCTCGCAGGGCGCTGAGGTGCGTGCCTGGGAGTCTCGCTGCGGTCAGCAGCTGGGTGCTTGGCTGACATTTCTACAGCGAGTAACTCTAGTACAATAAAAGTCCAGCTGGGAGAGGGCAGGAAATAATATTTGCCAATTGTAAGATAAGCCTGCTTGGCACCAAGGTGAGGAAAACATTAATAAACTCTTTTTAGAGTTGTAGATTTTCTCTGCTAATGAAGATCTCATCTGTAGGCTCATTTCAGATGGGCTCTTCCCATTTCTCTCCTACGCAGCGTGTGCCGAATTCCTGCTGATAGTGGCAGTCAAAATAGCAAATAGCATCAGGCATTGTCTTTCATCTGAAAAGCTTTCGACAGCGCTGTGCAAACAAACATTAGTGTAAAATTGTAAAATCAGATCTAAGTGTGGCCTACTGAGATTATTATTAATTTGTTTTTTTAATTCTTTTAACTGTCTGGTTTAGGAATAGGGCTCAGATAAGTGTTGAGTGATGGGAATTGCTACCCCTGAGGTTAGGTTAGGAAATGAAGGTTTGAGAGCCAACAAAGCTAAGCTTTTGCAGGAAGGGCAATTACCCATGGTGAAAGACGATCTTATTGCTAACAGGAAAACTTTCTGGTCCAGTGCAAGCGATACAGCATGTTGGGCAGCACAGGCCTGAGATGTTAATGATCTCCACTAACAGAAGGACTCCAAGCCCAAGATACTTCCTACACAAATCACCAAAAGTCAGCACTTTCCAGAGCTCTAAGTGTTCCTGGCTGTGGCTATCCAGGCTTCAGACACAAACTCACCTCCGCAGGTGCCTGTATGCTAGCTGAGGTGTGCAAATCTTACTCACAGGTGGGAGAAATAGGGTATCATAAAATGTTAAATTCAGTTTAGATTGCATTTTTCTCCCCTCTATCCCTTTTCTCTATCCCTGCCAGATGTGCTTCTGAGATGCTCATACCCAGTTAACCATTGGTGGGTTGGGATTGCGTGTGTCTGTGTACTTAGAGCTATTGTAACAGCCTGGGAGGAGGGTAAAGTTGGGGAATATAACAAAACCCAGCTGTTCTTTAGCCCTTTTTGAAGTTGCAACGAGCAGTGCATTTCCCCTTTCCATTTTTCTCCTCAGTGCCACAACTGAGCCAGAGTCTATTTCTTGTTGAAGGTCTTTGTGTACAGACATGTACTGGTAGGAGGACAGCACCACCACGAAACCTCATTTGTTCCCTTACAACTCAGGCTGTAACAAGACACTGAATGATGTTCAGCCATCAAATGGACCACCAAGAGGACTTACAATTTGAAATATTGTCTTTTGCTCTGAAAAATCCCAGAGTATCCTTGACGATCACTATCTAAATAGTAGCATTTACTGGAAAAACATGAGTGAGCTCTGGATGGATGGGAACCAGCATGTATCCTGGTGTAGCTGAACATCATATTTCTGTCTCTAGAAATCTACTGATCTATACTTAGGAAAATAAGATGCCCCCAAGTGGGAGGTGTGCCTGTGTGAGTATCCCCTGAAACAAGCATTGGCCTCACATGCACATTCCCAGACATCTACTTGCCTTCTCTGCCCACCTAGGCTTAAAAAACAAAAAGGGTGTTCAAATTGGATCCTTCAAGCTTGACCCCACGTCTGCCATTGAGAAAGTGCAGGGTCAGGCTCTTTACACTTGCTAAGCAGGAGAACAAGGATATTTTCCAGTGGGATATTGCATTTCTATGAGATTCATGTATCTAAATCCAGGACAAAACCTTGGAAACTTTCACTCAAATCTCTTAAAAATTCTTTAAAAATTAACCTGCAGGTTCACAGGACTTTCCATCTTCATGAAGTCTGTAGCCAGTGGCACAGGAACACACAACTTTCTGCGGCGGGTCATGCCTGCAAAAGTGCTTGCAGCCTCCATTTTTAATAGCACAAGTGAAATCTGAAAGAAATTGAAATTAAACTCTTTTGAAATAGGACTGATCAGAGATTTGTTGGGACTTGGGCCTTTGGACTCAGCCCATAACCCACCCTGGCTGTTCCAGAGCATGGGAAATGGATGCTTACTTGCAAGGAGAGTGTCCTCCTTCCAAGTTGCGTCCTTGCTCTTAATAAGGGAGTGCTGGGCAGCTCTTAGAGAAGACAGGTTGAGGAGTAGCCCTATGAGAGGTCCTACCAAGCCCTGGTGCATTCTCCTGCCTCTGACAACCAAATGCTGTCTGAAATTTGGCAGCCTGATCCTAAAGGACTCCTGCAAATATTTGTTTACAAGCCACGTGATTTCCCCTCTGTCATCCTGCTCTTCCCACCCCCACCCCCCTCGCCATGTTTATGGCAATCCAGCCCCGTCACTGATGCTAGCGGAGAACACAGTGTGTCAATGGGAGCAAACCTTGAACCCAGGAAGGGCTTTGTCCTGGGATTATCACTGGGCTCTGAATTTAAAACCTCAAGCAAAGCCATGTGTTCTTCCTGAGATGCCAATAAATCATCGCAGCCTGACGTGGAAGACCCATTTCAGCAGGATGTTTGATGAGGTGGGTCCCAACCTGAGGAACGCTGAGATTCCCGTGACTTCTCCCACCCCACCTTGGGCTCCTGTGTGGTGGCAACACCATCTCTTGGAGGAGGGAAGCCAGTAATCCCCAGACACCTTATAATTCTCAGTGAGATTTCAAATAACTTCACAGCAGATTAACTCCACTCCTACCTCCTCAAGGACACTCCCTTCCTGTAGCCATTTTAATGCCATCATTTACTATTTTTACCGAGCTCCTTTTCACGCCTCACTTCTAGCTCTATTTTTGTTCCTGTCTCAATTCCACGAGAAATCTGCAGTGAGACTATTTAAATTTGATGCAGCTTTGAAATGCTCTTTTTAACGCACGCTCCTCTCTTGCCAGAGCAGAAGCACAACTAGAAAGAGAATCTTTTATTAGTGCAGTGAGTCTAGCACATTATGTGAGTCGCACAGCCCCTGATTATATTATAAATATAAGAGTTGAATATCCCTCTTGCTTAAATTATCAGCTGTTTGGTTTTCATAAACTCCTCGACCCATCAGCAAAATGTTCGCCTTTTGTTTGCCTTTAGAATCAAGGTTGCTGGTGATAATTGTAATTATGAATTTAGCTGAGTGCCATTGAGAGGAGGTTGCAATAATCCTGCCCTGCTCAACACCTGCTTCTCAGTCTGGCATGAGAAATGGAGAGGGGGAGTGGGAGCATGGGGGCCTCATCGGGGTTGGTGGAAAACCATTGCTTTCTACAGGCGAGCACGTCATCCCTGATTGACAAGCAGCCCCGAAAGGCTTGTGCTATGGAGATAAAGGATGGTCTCTGTGTCAACATTTGCACTGGCAGCTGCAATGTGCTGAACAAAAGACCTTGAGCCTGAGTCTCTGTTGAACCCTGTGTAAGAGCAGGCATCTTGGTTCTCGGCAGAGGTGGAGCTAGGGCTCCACTAAGGACAGGAGAGGGCAGAGACATTTGTGTCTGTATCCCCAAGCGTGTCTCCCCATAATCCCATTGCCAGCAGGCTGAATTTGAACCTTCATGCGGTGCCTTACAGCAAGGAAAAATGCATCTGAAACAGCCCTCTAGTAGGATGAAACGTCTCCCACCTTGATCTGATGTGATTTGAATTAGGGCAGGACAAGTCCCTGGTACGTACCTA
Organism: Heliornis fulica; assembly: GCA_013399135.1. Lineage (NCBI taxonomy): Eukaryota > Metazoa > Chordata > Aves > Gruiformes > Heliornithidae > Heliornis > Heliornis fulica. Next base: position 58,260 of record VXBZ01005898.1, on the reverse strand, counting down.
TCTCGCAGTTCCTGCCTTCATACCCAGCTGGGCACCAGCACACATAGGAACTTACTCCATCCTTGCAAACAGCTCCATTCTTACATGGATTGGGGTTGCACTGATCTCCATCTTGGAGAGAAGACAAGAGAAGTAACCAATATGAACATCCACCATGGCTGGTGCCTACCACACCAGCAACTTCTCTGTGCAAGGCTCCTGCTAAAGACAAGCGAGAGTCTGCACACCACCTTTCTTAGTGATGGAAAGTAATTCAGATCAATGTCTACACTTGGGTAACACCAGCATCAGCCATTGACCCACTTAGTCATCCTGTCCCATGAGGGCTAATTGGGCTTGTTTCAGCAGAACCTCTTCAGTCTTCCTTGTGCAACATCTCAACGGGACCTCATGTCTTGGCTAAATTAGGCAATGTCAGAAGGCTACTTCCTCAAGAGTGGTTTGGATTTCCTAACCTGAATTAGTTTAATGTCACTGCATTTGTTCTCTGAAGGATTAGACCTGTCCACTTGAGTTTGAAGATCTCTCTCTGTATTAGGATCAAGAGCCTCAGTCATCGCTCTTTCTTTCTTTCTTTCTTTCTTTCTTTCTTTCTTTCTTTCTTTCTTTCTTTCTTTCTTTCTTTCTTTCTTTCTTTCTTTCTTTCTTTCTTTCTTTCTTTCTTTCTTTCTTTCTTTCTTTCTTTCTTTCTTTCTTTCTAAGCCTTATACTTCTATGAATTGGTTTAGATTTTTCTTTACATGTCAAGGCTTTTATTTTCACAGTTGCCTCCTGCTGAGAAGCTGAGGCTTTAATAAAAATACCTAATATTGCAAAATTAGTGATCTAATACTTTAGAACAGTAAGTCTGTGGCGTTAAATTGCAGGGAAGTGTGCTTTGAAATGGTAATGCGAAGGCAAGAAGGAATGGGAATGTCTTGATGTGTTCAAGTCCTGCCAGCAAGCATGGCAGTTAATGGTACCTCAAGGAATGCCTGGAATGTAGAACCATGGACAACCTGGATGCTGGGCAGGGGTTAAGTTCCTGTGGTCTGCATGTGTTGGGAATGGCAGCTTCTGAGCTGAACTGGGCACCTAAAGATACAGCAATCATTGGTTTTGGAGAGCTAATTGGTTACAGTGGCAGGAAAACAAATGAGGTGTTGAGTTTCATCAACAGTTTGTATTTGTTTTTTTTTTTTTTTTCCAGAGGACAGTCCTACAATGCAAATGTAACTTTTTAATTTTATAGTCTGGATGAACTAATCTGAATTATTTAAGGCTTTTTAGTGAGATGTTCTGGGCACTTTGCCAATCCACAAAGCAGTTCATTTACTGAAATGCCCTTAAAATTAGTTTCAGTTGTTTTAGTGGGCATTGAAATACTTTTGCTAAGGGACTGGGGAGTCATTGAGTATGGAGTCTGAAAGGGAAAAATAGATGGTGGGAAGAAAATGGTGGAGAAACAAGGCTTTGGGGCCACTGGAGTGAACTGCAAACAGATGTCACCATGATGTTGAGGCTCCACTTTAATATGGCATTTCCAGGGATTCATGCTGTGTTTGCACAAGGCTCTGCCATATCTGGATATCTGCTGTATCTCTGCTTGAGAGCAGAGCCCTTTGCTGGAGGGGTGTTAATTATTGCTGTCGTTTACTGAGCCCATGTGGTGACCTAGGCTCAATGAATCCAGTGGTCTGGGCAAACAGGCTTTGTTCTGAGAGGTTTTTGAAGTCTGTTTAAAAAAAAACCTGCTCGAGCAAAGAAAACGTTAAGTAATTTTCTTTGGCTTGCAATTTGTATGCAAACAGGACAGGGCCAGGCTGGGTGGCTGCAGGGTTTAGGATGCATAACTCTGACTAACTCTGTCATAAAACAGTTTCCCAACGCTGAAATATATTTGTTTCAAGAAACATCAGCTACTTATGCACTGAGAGAGGAGTATCTTGCATTTGAATATGAAGAAAGCAGCTCTTACCAATGTATGTTTTCCAAAATTCCATCTGCAAAGGAAAAAAAAAAAAACCAACAACAAAGCTTTGATTTCTAATTTCTGGGCACTGCCTGACTGAAGTAGCAAAGGGAAGGCAGGAAAACAACCACCTCCATGATCCCAGTGGTGATCAACAAGCCTTTAAAGCATCTTCCCAGCCCAACCAAAGAATGGGGAGAGAACACGATCGATTCGGCGCTTGGCCGCTGCAGGTTTTCCCCTTGCTGTTCACTCCTTCTTCCCCTCTGTGCCTCACCTGACAGGCTCATAGAAGTGCAGGCTGGGGAGAAACGAGGTGTTGCCATCTCACCACAGCAATACTCACTGTTTTGTCTGTGTTTTCAAACACTTCTCGGGCTTCTTCAAAGCTGCATTTTTCTTCTATGCATTCTCTCTCGAGGTTCCCAGGAATAACCTCTTCCAGCCTGTTAGAATTGGCTCGCTTTTGCCTGTGCAGAACCGAGCTTGCCTCTTTGTTCTCGATGAAGACTGAAATTTGAAAAGAAAGAGGGGCTGGAGAGGAGCACACACCAGTGTGTGGTGCACCTGGGATGGGCTGTCAGGGCTCTCTTGCCAGAAAACAAGCCATTTTCATGTGGTCATCTTGCTTGTCCCATGGTTGGGGATGTTTAAGGAGTGTCATCATCTACTTGAGGTTTCTTTGCTGTCTAATTTAAGTGGAATCCAGAGAACTCCTGTGTGATCTAATCTAGGTGATCCTGCTCGGGCAAGGGGGTTGGGCTGGATGATATTTCGAGGTCCTTTCCAGCTCCTGACATTCTGTGGTTCTGTGATCAAACCTGGAGAACCAGGAAAGCAGTTGATAGAAATGACTGATGGTGAGTCGTGATTAGGAGTTTGATGTTTAAAATACACCATGTGCTTTAGGGTACTTCCTATCATAGATGCACAGACTGGAATAAGTTATTTGAGAAGGAAAGATAATAACCTTTTTCATGCTGCTGCTTGGTGAGGTCCTGCTGGGACACAAAAATTGTTCTGCTTTAACTGTCTGTGCCTGCCTTGGCTGTGAAAGGCCATTTGCCTCTGCAAGCAGCTGTGGCTCTTGCCACGGGCCATTGACTTGTCTCCTTGCTCCTTACCCTTGCCCATGTGTCTGAGTATCACTGTTTCTGGCCATCAGAAAGGGTGATACAAGTCTTCCTAGGCCAGGTCATGTCAACGAGGTGGTGTGGACCCACCTTTAACTTATTGGCCAAGCTCCTGGTCAGAAACCACCAGCAGAGACCTGCTGGCACTGCAGAGATTTCCATCTAGGCAGAATGTCTGCAGTGGCCACCAGCCTTCCTATGGTAGCTGCTGGGTGAAAGGCATGGGGACATGAGTCCTGTCATGGTGCTACCATGAATGCTCTCCCTGCAGGACCATCAGCAACAGCAGCCTCCCTGTGGCAGCAGGGTTTGCTCCTGACCCACCTCTCGGAAGATACCCCCCATGTCTTTGCTGAGCTCTCTTCTGCCATCCCACCACTTAAAAAAAGACGTTATTCACCCAAAGCAGTTTTCTGCTTTGACTCCTCAGCGCCTCCACCCTCCCTTAGTGCTTGCAGCCATGCGTCTTTTTGTCACCAGATGGCACAGCACAGCAGCTCTTCTTGGAGCTGCTGGTGGCCACCATGGGCACTGTCCTCCTGAAGAGGTTCAGGTACCTGTGGGCCTGGCCCCTCTGAGGGTTAGAGAGCAGGAGATCAGCCAGGAGGGCAAGGATGAGAGTGAGGGGCTAGAACTTCTGTTCTCCATCCAGAGCAGACCCCAGCCCCTCTGAACCCACAGCAGATCAGTTTTGATGAAGTCTCATGAGCCCACGGCAGGTTGCTCTGATCTATGCCACACCACTGACAGTGTAACCAGCCCCTTCACCTGCAGATCTCTCTGTGAGAGACTGAACAAAGTGGGTTTGCAGTGCTTTTAATCATTGAGCAGCAAGCTTGCTTCTCTCTCTTCCTTGTCCTAGCGTAGCTTTGGTTAGAAACCAAAAGGAGTGCACTAAAATCCTGACCTTAAGCTAATGGTTTGGCAGTGATGGGTAAAGTACTGCTGTCTGAAGAAGGCAGGCTTGTTTCAAACCCCTGTGGGGTGGCCAGTCCTCTCCCAGCTGCAGGGTTGTGGTTTACATGTGGAACATGAATGTATACCCCAAGGCTGAGAGCATGGAGCGGGGGCACAGGCTCACTGAAGGAGACCTGTCCCCTTCTCCCTGTGGCATGGGCTCCAGTCTCCAGCTGTGGGAGGGGATGATGGAGCAGCTGTCCTTGCTTTTGTAACAGTTTAATGAATGCAGCTCTGCCTCCCTCAGATCCCTGTGGGCTTTCTCAGCTGCTTACTGATCCCACGTGTTGCTTTACAAGCAAAACTTGATGTGAACTGAAGGTTGCAGGCCCCATGGGGCCACAGGCACGGTACTCACCCTGACTGGAAGCCATCCTAACACCATGAATACACTCACACATGGCTTACCAACATCTGAACCAGTATCTGACAGCAAGATGGGTCTGCAGGCCAAGGGGCTGTGGGGGGAGACCTCTCCTGCCAGCTGAGAAGAGTGTTTTCTAGGAGGTATGCCTGGGTGGGTGGTGGTACCAATATACTCTAGACCATGTTCGTTTTCCATCTCTTAGCAAACATTTTGGAAAGATGCCTTTTGGTTTGGGTTTTTTTCCCCACACACATTACTTGAAATGTTGTAACAAAAGAAGAACGGCCACCCTTGCACCACACAAATGCTCACACTGGATGTCAACCAGTCTCTGCTGGAGCTGTTGCTGCCACAGATAAATCCAGCAACAGCCTGCATTACTACGTGTGATTGCCCACATCCATCAACTACCCTGTCTTGTCTGCGGTTTTGGCTGCATCTTGCAGCCTTCATTAAATCCATGCTGGGTTTGGCTTTAACCAATCCTCACAGTGGCAAATCCAGTGACTGCTTTAGGGATGTGAGTGCTCATTTGTGTGCCAGGACACAGCAGCAGCACATGCAGAGGTGTGGATGTTACTCTGCCAGTGATGCTCACCCCCTTTCTTCCTCCTGCGTGTGGGTGCGTGCATTCTAAAATGGCTGAACCAAGCTCGGCAGGCTTGCAAGCTGCAAAAATTTAAGAAAAATCCCATTCTTAAAATTAATCTCTTTGACACACTCTGAGTGAAATTGGCATAAAAAACTACTATTCCATTTCCAAGAAAAAGAACCAGAGCTTGAAAGAAGAGCTGTGAAATGCAGTGATCCCTGTGAGCTCTCGTCTCTTACGAGACTGCACAAGCTGTGCCACCATCAAGTGACAAACTGTCACCAGTTTGTAACCCCCCACCCCCAAAAGTGAAGCACTTGTTAGGTTTTCAGTGAACCCACCTGTACTGTCAGCACCAAGACAAGCTCCCAGAAGACAAATGGAGAGTACGAGGGGGATATTTGCCATCTTCTTGCCACTGCCTAAACCTCTCGCTAACTAACCTCTCACTCAGTCGATAGTTCCAAAGTGCAAGTGCTCGTTTGTTTACTCTGGGTAACCCTTTAATTTAAGGTCCCCAGATGTGCCACTGCTGAAGCTTGAAATGGCACCACGGGTGTTATTGGAGGGGGGGATGTTCATGTACAAGAAACCTGTTAAGGAGGTGCAGTCCTCAGGCTCATCTTCTGCCCCATGGGGTATTACTGCCAAGTTTGGGGGATGAGCATGGCACAAAAATAAATTGGATTAGCTTCAGTGAATTTCTTTAAGGTGCTTATCTTCACACTCCAAGTGATGCTATTGGCCATGTAAAAGTCCACAGTGCTATTTTGTAAAGGCTCTGGTGCAGTCCAAGGTTCACACAAAAGTGCTGTTGCAATTCCCTTGAAGACAACCCTACACATGATGGTTTCCTCTTGAGGACCAGGCATCCTTAGGGCTGTGTCCATCAGCACTACATGGCCTCACATGGATTACCTAGTTAAAAGCCTGGGTGAAGCAATGTGAGATTATTTTATGCCTGTTACTCAGATCTGCTGAGTTTCCTAGGTCCTGTACTTGAGGTCACAGGAATGAAGCTGCTATTTGGTGTCTTGGCCAGTGGGCTAATGTGGGCACATGCTGATAATGTGCCACCTCTGGAGCAGGCAGAGGGTACAGGCTCCTGGCAGGTTTACAGCTTGCTCCTGATCCATGTTTGCAAAAGAGTGGACTGAAAGAGGGAAGATTCAAGAGTTCAAAAAGCATNGGGGGGTGGGAAGGTGGATTTCATACAGAAAACAAAGAGCAGGCTTTTATAATAAATCATTCATATTTAATGGTGGGTGAGTTACAACTTTTAAACCCCATTTCTTCCCTTCTTCTGATTTTCCCCTTATTAGAAAGAACTATTTTAAGGTGATTAAATGCTTTTGGGAAAATACTGAATATTCTAAACCAATAAATGAAACATTCACTTCTGGAAATTTCAGAAATCTACCCTCCCACATGCTTTCTTGAAGAGCTGTGGGGAAAGTAGGCCAAAATCATTCATCCCACTCTGGGGAGGGCTTGTGATCTGTTCCTCCAAACCTGCTTCTCAGTTTCTGCTTCTCCTCACAGGTCCCCTGTGCAAAGGGGAAGACCTGAAGCCCATCATCGCACCCATGCACATCTGGGGCCTGCAGTACTCTGCCAGCTACTAAAAGGTCTCAGTCAGAGGCATTTTTAAAGCAGAACTGCCTTTCTGAGTGTGGTGTTGGGGCTTTTGTCTTTCGGTGTTGGCTGAGCTCTAAGAGAAGAGCAGTGAGGGGTTAGCAGGCTCTGAGAGCTTCTTAATGCAGAAGAACGAGACGAGGGGAGCTGGTGGGTTTCACAAGTTCCCACCAAAGCAAAGTGGACATTCTGGTACCACCAAGAATCCCACAGTGTATTTCAGGTCGACTGCTCACAAACAGGCTGATGCCATCCGGTGAGACGCGGAGTATGAACGGCGTTGGATGTGCCCATGTTGCAATGAGGCTACAATAGCTCTTGGGTAGTTGTTAAGGTGTTTGCTTGAGCATATGAGCCAGAAATTCTGTGCATTCAGTCCAAAAATATTTAGAATATTTTCTTCTTGCAGCAAATGGGAGAGACACTTATGGTTGTGTGGGTACTTGGAGTTACTTCTGTACAGAAGAAGGACAGATCAGCTGCAGGTACATATGAGATGCTGACTGTGAGTTACAGCCTTGTGAGATCCTTGTGTTGCCTAGGTTGGAAGAATTCTTTATTTTCCCTTTCTTGAGCAAACAAAAGGTCCCGAAACCAATAATTCATCTTGTTTCTCCTTGCTCTGTTTGAAATGATCTTTATTCATCACTGACAGTAGCTTTTGTTATCAAATTTCTGTGGTAGATAAATGAGTTAGGATGAGGAAATATGCTGCTGATGTAAATTGGATGCAAAGTGAAGAAGGTAATGATCATCTCTCATTTTCTGTGCATAAGAAAATGCAAATGTGAGGAAATAAATTGAGCTAAAATGCTGAAACAATACATCTCCTATCAATGAAAAGGAGTGCAGAGAATGGCCTGCCATAACAAAGGATAATTAGAATCTCATTACTGTAAATATTTTACTTTAGAACATAGGTCAGTCAAATTATTTTTGGTTCATGGTGCATATTTCACTTGTAATAGTATTTGCAACATTATAGCTAATTAATCTTCACAGAAAATGCCAACATTATTAGAATAAACAAGACTATTAATACGAAGAATTTCTATTGTTTACTACTGTTGCTGTCAACTTCTGGGGTGCTAAATTGAAAGTAAAGTGTTTCTTTTCATTTAATTTGCAAACAAAATCCCCAGCATTGCGATCCCCACCATAGTCACTTTGGAGATGAAAGCTTTGCTGTTGAGGTGGATGACATCAATTAAATATCACATCAGGGTATATTTTGACTTAGTGTTCCACGTTCTCAAGAGAAGGCTACTTAAAATACACACCCAAGTCATGTTTCTTCCTATTACAGAGCCTTTCTTTAGCTGTGAGCTGTTTGAAGACATCTATTCTGGTTTGAGGTGTTAGGTGTGAGTCCTTTTTGGTTGAAAGATGCCTTTATTTGTTGGAACAGAATGGTGGCACACATGTGGCTCTGGGCATGTGGTTGTGTCAAAGGCAGAAGGAGCTGGCAAGGGTGCAGGGCAGAGTGTTCCTGGCAGAGCCACCACCTTGGGCTTGGGCACTGCCCATCTTTCAGAGAAGCTTTCTCCTGCAAAGCAAAATGAGGTTTATGAGAAGTCAGAACAAGAAAGCTATTTCCATTTTAATTTGATAGTTTGGGTGGTTTTTTTTTTTAATGTGCTTTGGCTGTACTGATCAATAATGTTAAACTGCCTGATGGCTTGAGGATCTTGTTAAAGGATTGCTCATAATCTCCCTTGTCTCCAAATGCACTCTTTTAAGTGAAAAATCCTCACTCAAAACCTTAAGCAAATTGCAATTTGCCCTTACCCTCTAGACAGCTATGGTAAGTAATCTTCCCTTAACCAACAGCAAACAAGCTATTTCTGAAAAAAATGTGAAGCAGTGCATGATTTTTTTTTCTCCTCCTTTTTCTCATTTATACAATTACTTTGAAGTTCCTGGCTTTTTCTGGAGCTGTGATTGTGAGCAGTTATCCAAATATGGACACAGCCCAGCCTTGGAGTCTGAGCATTCTGTTGCATTGATTAGCACCCTGGAGTAAGTAAGAACTCTGTTAAAAGACCTGTAGCCACTGAAGATACTGTGGTGTATTTGGATGTCAGTAGCACTAGTGACATCCCCCAGGTGAGGATATGCCCTCAGCTTTCACAGGTAGGATGTCCCTGTGGAGGTGGCTGTGGGCTGGTGGGATCACAGGTACAGGGAGATGCTGCCTCTGGCTTCAAATCTGTGTTGTGGGAGGGGGATTCAAGCAAAGAGGATGTGATGTGAACTGGCACATCTTTGGTGATGTGAAATGGCAACCAGGACCAACTCTTCACTGACGACAGCACAGCTTGTGCAAGAATAATGTTGGCTCATGGTTACCCTATCCCTGAAAAACTCTGCCCTTACTTCCTCTATCCATCTCAGGGCTTTCATTTCCCATGTAGAACATTTTTCTTCTGCTTATGTGCAGAGGCTTCAATGCCTGAGCCAAGAAACAGGCTCCCCTTGCTGAACTCCCTCCAGACACATCCATTGCAGTTAGCACTTAAGCTCCGTCCCTCCCATTTTATTCAGTTGTTAATTAGACTCCTGAACAGGAGCACAGAGCAAACTCTGCTTTTATCTGAGAGATCCTGTGCCTGTGAAATATTTATGGGAAGTAAATAACTGTCAGAAAGTAAATAAATCCCTGACTCCACATGAGTGTAAAAGTGCTTTGAAATAGTCTCATTCGAATAAAAGCTCCTCACATTGAGTGGCAGTAAGAAACAGCAACACAGGCAAAAAAATTCCCAGTGTAGAAGGTAAACACAATTAATAATTCATGGAGCAGCACGTTTCACAGTAGCAGCTTTAATAACTTCCTTTGCAGTTGGATGTAAAATAGGCCAGATTAAAAGAAAATCTGGATTTGGTTTGGTCATCATCTTTTGAGGAGCAGAGTGCAAGCATGGGTAGACACACCACGCTGCTGAAGTCATTCTAAATTTAGACTTTGCCATCTCCACTTCAAACTCTGGGTAAAGCAATTAAACAAAGCTCAGAGGAGGCAGGAGCTCTTGCAGGTTTTGATGGGTCAGGTAGATCACCAAGCTCAAACATCATCGTGCAGAGCAAGAACTAAATTAAATATAAGCTCAGAAGCTGGTTTGCACCTGTGTTAACTCCAGGCAGTGACATCCAGCTAAGCAGAGGGAGCTTGTTTCCTTCTTCCCCATGGGACAGGATTCATCCTGCCCTGTTCTGATGCCTGCTGTTGAAGGGAGGGGGCAGTCTCTTGCTCTCTGTTGGCTAGAAAAGGGGCCTCAATTGACAGCTTGCACTGTATGTGGGGTTTTTGATAGTTAAAATTGATGTGAAACGAGTCTCAACCAGCACATCTGCACCCACCATAGTTAAAGCTCTTGCTCTTAACTCTGTACTGAGCACAACATTCAGTGTTTTCCCTTTGACCTTTTCTGGTCAATGTTTGTGACTGTGCTCTTGTTAATTTTCTTTGCCTTAACCATGTTCCATCTGAAGTTTCGACCTTCTCCTTGTACCAGGGTTTCCTTGTGTCCTATTCACCTTTTTTACCTCCCTTTCCTTGGGCTAAATTTATAGTCTATCTTTATATAGATGGTCTATAGAGATAGCCCTAGCTGTATAAGTCCTTCTTGCTATTTAGGGACAGAACTGTCATAGTAACATTAAAATTGAAGAGGGGATATGCAAAGAAGAGAGAAGGGTATTTCCAATCTGTGTATCCCACATTGATACCACCAGCCAGCTCCCTGAGTCAGAGGTACTTGAAGCAGCGGTGCTCAAAGCTTGTTCTCTGCTTAATAAATGTGGTTGTAGAACACCCCTTCCAAGTGATTGACTTGGGAGGGAATTGGAAAAGCTGAGAGTTCACCCCAGAACTGTTGGACTTACTGCATGAGGCTGTCAATTGTTGTCATGTATTTAGAGAAAGGGACCTTGCAGTCTCCACTACCTGCTCACATCAACAAATACAATGGATGAAACCACCACTCTGTCTCCAGGGAGAGACACTGCAATTTTTGTCTTGAAATCCCAGGACCCCCAGAGGTGTATGATGTGCTGAATAATTCAGCACTGGTCTTTCTAGTGGGTCTGACCTACTTGGGTTGTATCTTCTGTTCCCCTTGCTCAGTGCCCTGGAGTACTTCTCTTCCTAATAGCATTCCTTAATGAATGGCTGGATGATCTAACACAGCCAACGGCACTCTGCTCTGGGGGTTCATTTGCAGACAAACCCACCAACAGAACTGGCCAAACTCCTCTGCAATACTTGGACACTGTTTTGAAAATTCAAGAAGGATGGTGGTTGTGTACCCAGTGGTTGCTTCAAAGGGTTGATTTTCACTAGTGTACAGTGGAGTCACCTCCCGGATGGAAGAAGGAATCAGCAGACATGAGGATCTGCCATGTCTGTTAAGAGGTTGGCTTTCCAGTCTCAGGTGCTAACAAGGCACAGAAGCCTGGGTTAATCTGAATTTAGTGTCCTAACTTGAATTGCCAAGTCTGGGACTATGGACTCTATAGTTGCATGCTTGGTGACCATAGAGCTGCTGTGTCAGGCCTGTGCTTTGTTCAGAAGATGTTGGGAACATTGACAATAAGGGGGTGGGCACGCAGTAGGATGCAAAGGGGCAGTTGAAGGCTGGAACCCAAACTGACTGTTCAGAATGCAATGATGCTTCATCAGATTTGAATTGGTTGAGCTTTTATTTGAAGTTGCTAATTTAAACTTCACCACAGATATCCTGAGAGTTTTGCATTTCAACTAATGTGAAGTAATCTGAAAAAAACAGCATTCCTATCCTACTTTTGTCTTGGTCTGGCTAGTCTTCTTGGCAGTTAAGGTTGAATAACCAATTAAGAATATACTGTTTGTTTGAAAGATATTGTGAACTTCTTAAATAAGGTGAAATATCTCACATGCATGGAAATACAACCAGCTAAAAGATGCAACACACAAAATATGACGCACTCTTTCTGAAATCATCTCTTTGAAAAAATGCATGAGTTCCACAGCTCCAGCTTAGATCATAATTCGAAACTGCAGAAGATTATCTTAGAAATCACAAAAAGCATCTCCCAAGGGGTTTTGATGGATGCTTCTTCACATCAGCTTTTTATCTTGAAAGCTGTGTCAAACTCATGGAAACATGAAGAGTTTGTGATGTGTGCTCCTTCTAAAAAGCATCTCGGCTCCCAGCTATGAATCCTGCTCTGGCAGGCGAATGCTATGCATGTGCTTCCTATAAATGAACACAGGCCTGAGTTTTTCTTCTCTTCCAGGCTTCGAGCTTTCCAGCAAGGGTTGCACCATGCAATGAATACAGGAGGAAAACATAATTCATCTTGACAAGTACTGACCTCATCTTGATCTTCTTGTAGGTTTAGGGCCAAATTCTGCCGTCTCTTTGTGCCAGCACAGTTTTATTCACCAGAATGGGGCTGTGGGTTTGGCCACCTTGCTGCAAAGCTCTGTGACTGGGAGTCTAGTGGCATAACAGCACTGGATATCTCAGTCCTTAGATAAAACCAGCTGGCAGGACTTCAGAAGCATCATGCCAACTCTGTTGGCAGTTTGTGATGTGAACCTGTGAAGACCTATCCTTCCCTCAGCAGTTTAGTCAGGTCTCCACCTCTGAATGGTCTCAATCTCTTTTTATTTAATTTTTTAATTTTTTCTCTGGTAAGTTTGCTGTGGTGCATGAAGTACACTGAGAACTTCCCAGGCATGAGAGAAGGGACTGTGTGTGCACAGGGAGAGCTTCACAATGGGCAGAGCAGGTAGGGATCAAGGAGATGTGACTTAATAAATCTACTGCCTTAATTACTTGCAGCCTGGGAAGAAAAAAAAAATAATGAATGAAGCACTCTTAGAGTAGACACTTCAGTGGGAGTTCAGGCATTAATCCATAAAAGCCAAGGAGTTGGTTTGTACCTTGCACAAATGACTGGAGTCAACTTCCCCAAGAGAGCCTGTCAGTGCTGCTGGGTCACCCTCCATTGACAGAGACAGCCTGTGTTGGAGCTAAGTGACTGTAGTACAAATGGCACCCAAAATAGCATGTGTTATCCCACATAGCCACTACCCTGATCCTTTTAAGGAGGGGATCTGCCTGTTCCCTCTGTTTCCTCTTTGGGAGAGTGATGGTACAACCCCTCCCTTCCCCTTTCTTCCTTCTCTCCTCCCATAAATCCTGCTCTCCTGCATTTCTCTAAGGCTATTGTCATAATTTTCAAGTCAGCTTAATTGTAAGAAACCCTTAATCACAAGCAATCCTTCTGGTATTACTAGAATAGAAAATTCAGATGGTGCATCTGGTTGTTATGGACATTTGCACCAGTAGCAATACTGCTGTGTCAGCACAGGAAAAAATAACCACCTGGGGCTGAGAGCAAGCAACCGAACCTCAGGCTTCCCATCGTCTTCTCCAGGTTTGAAATACTCCAGGGAGGTGAGTCTGAGGAATGAAGCTCAATGCTAGTAAATATTTTTTACCTATGCTCTGGCTGTGGGTAATTTACAACATGCTTGAAAATCTGATCTGGGTTATGTCCAATTCAAAGAAGTTTCTTTCCAAGGCAGTTATTTATAGACTGTCTTCCTGGCTCTGGGGTTTCTTGGGGAAGTGTCTGAACATCAGCTTGCTGAGCAATCGCCATAAAATTAAAATTTTCAAATGCAATGGTGAACAAACTGTTTAAGGGAAGTGAAATATTATCCAACAAATCCTACTTTTCACTTAAAGCTTTGAGTCTTGAAATATTTATTAGCAGTGCCTGTACTCTGTAGCGATGCTGAAAGGCTCAGCCCAGTTCTGAGGAGAAAAACAGCCCATTTGTTTCAAAACGAGGAGCAAATGCCATTTCTAATGAAGGCCTTCAAGTCCTATTACAGTGTTTGGAAAAACAAAGGGCATTTTTGTCTTCTACTCAGTACAGCTAGAAATTAGTTTTGGTTTTGTTTCCTCTCTTAAAACTCCTTGGCCCTACAAATCTTGTGTTCTTTCTCATGGCTTGACCCTGTAGGAGCGATGGTGGTAGTTCTCTGGGCAGATTCACCAAGTTTTTCCTTAAATCGAGTTCTTCATGTGCTTCGTGTTCGTCATTTGCAGACATGGGGGCCCCTTGGGTGTTTATTGTTCTATTTTAACTTCTGGTTTTCTGTTGCTTTAGCTATATAGGAAACATTCTGCTGTAATCTTAGAGGATAACTTGTGATTTGGGATATCTGAGGAGACTTTATCTTCCCATTCCGTGATTGAACTATTGTACTTTTCTTTCTTTGAGGGGGAGGGAAGAAAAAAGTAAAAAGAAGCTCAAAATCTTTAAAATAATTCTCTACACAGTAGTAAACAGTGGTGAAGAAAGATGTGATTATTGAGTAGGATTTAAAATTTAATCTCCATCAAGTTGTCAGCTGGAAAAGAAGCCCTTGAATGGTTAATGTATATGGACCTGGCATTGTTTAGCCTGGGGATGCGCCTGGTACCTCCTGGGATGAGGAGAATGATGAAAATCTTAATTTAAAATGCGAGTTCTCAAAGAAAATTAGCTGATGTCAGAACATGGTCTCGTTTGTAGACCTCTGCTATAAAGGTTTTTGGTTTAACCATAGCTAGAAGGACCATGATAGGTTTTTAAATCACTTAGTGAATGTTTAAGAAGTTATTCTTATGAGAAAGTCCTGAATTTGTGTGTGTGCAAATAATGGCTTCACAGTGGCCATCCCCACCAGTGTATGGTGAGAGCAAACCTCTCCACCAAGAACCCACAGAAAAGAGGAAGATGGAGATGGAGACAGCATAACAGCCTGCCCATAAAGAGGCAATGAAAAGTGATGGAGCCAGGAGAGGGAGCTCTGGTTTTCGAGAGAGCTCATCCAGCTCCCTGACACTTCTCTGGGGCTAGTCCCATGATGATACCACCAGCAGTGTTCTTGGAGGGGCTGTACAAACAAACAGGGGATGGTGTGTTCCTGTCATGCATTAAAGATACTCTACATAACTGAGCTGTCAGGGAGATTCTCTACGAAGTGGAGCAGTAAAAGTTTAATGAAAGGAAATATTACCTATTAAATAAGGTAGGACTTTCTCACAAGCATGTAATTTCATAGATAAGCAAATATAAAGCTGGTTAATACATCTTGTCTTCAGCCCAGCCACTTAATTTGGTTTGCAAAATGTATATTTTAACTCTCGCTCTTAAGTCTGACAGTTCAGCCTGTGAAGGTTAATCCCCTCTGTCTTGTCCCAGGTAATTAGAAATGTTTTCTAAATGGCAGCTTCCCAGTCTCTGGAGCCAGAAGACCAGAGATTCTTGGTGACAGAGTCCTCAGCTAAAAGGGCTGCTGTAGTTAGACTTCATAGCAAAAGATAAAGTGTCACCCAAACTGTTGATGGCAGAATGAAGGAAAACACATCATCATGCCTGAAATCAAATGAGTTAATGCACCTCATCTGTCTAGTGAACATTCTAAATGACATTTGTGTCTCCACTGTTGCTCTGAAGAGTGACAAACTCATCAGAGGCAAACAAATTGTGATGTGTGCCTCTAAAGCATACCAGAAATGAAATAAGTAGTTTGGGAAAGAAGTATGTTTTAGGGAAGCCTGGTGTAGCCCCGAAGTTCATGCATCACATCCCACCTCTGGGAGCTTTAAATATCAATTACCCACATAGAGCCAGGATTTCTCCTTGCTCTCAATTAGGCAGTGTGAGAACTCCTGCAGGCATCATCCCCGTAGCCCTGGCCCCATCTCCTGGGAAGAGACCTTTCCTCATGCGCTCCAACACGGAAAGGTCTGGTTGTGCCTTTCTTCTGCAGGCGGCTTCTGCAAAACCAACACCGCTGAGCAGTGGCCCTGCCTGGGGAAGGGGGAACCTTTCTCTTTGGCTAGAGAAAGAATTTAATTCTTCCATCAAGTAATTTATTCAGTTTCATCCGAGACACATCTCTTCCCCAGCACAGTTGTTACAGAACCCTAAGCAAGCTGAGCTTGGTGCAAAAGTTTCTTGCTCATATCACTTTGACCCTTTGGTTTCCTCTTAAAAACTACAAAACCTGTGTCTGCAGAAAAGAGCAAATCCACATCTTGCCAGTGTGCATGTAGCTGGAAGGCTGGAGATGCTCTACAAGATTGAGACAAGATCTTCTTGGGATTTTTTTGTTGTTGTTACTTTTTTTTTTGCTTTTATTCATCTAAATGTTGTGTCCTGCGGGAGGAAAGGAACAGTGATGTAAGATCAGAAGTGTATAAAGCAGTCATGGCTGGATTTGAGATGGAATTTAGAGACAAGTTCCTTGCCTCTGAGTAAGGGAAGACTTTGGGAGCTCCCCAGTAGCAGTGGGGATGGGGGCAGGTGGGAAAGAAGTGGTTAAAAGTGGCTTAAAAAGCAAAACCTGTTAAAAACAGCTGGGTGGGATGGTGGAAAACCTGAGAGAGGGGCAGGAGGGGACACAACTGTATCTGTAACTGCTAAGTGCCAGGTTTATCGAGGCTTCTGCCCTATGGCCATTAAAGGAATAGTTTCTTGGGTGGAAGGACCTACAGCCGGTTGTAGAAGTGGTCCAAGTCCCTGAAGGTGATCTGCAAAATGAAACAGAAGTAAAATGGGAACATATCTCTTTGATTTTGCAGCTAGTCCCAGAGTCCCTCAGTCCTTTACTTCTGATCTTTTAGTGGAGCTGATTGCATATCTTTGAGGCCTTTGGTCCTCAGCTGTAGAAGTAAAAGCTCGGTGAGCTGAGCTGGTTGCTGATTCACCTCTATGGGTACAAACCTCGTTGCAGCTTGATCAAAGACTTATTCCAGTGGGGGTCTTTCCGGAGCATTTTTGTACAGACCTGGAGATATGTAAATGTTCAGCAGAATCTGACACACGTGATTAACATTATATGTATCTTGTTGTTGGTGATTTCTTCCTAATAAAAGGAAATCTAGACTAAAACAAGCCCTTCTGAAAAAAAAAAAATCAGTCTGTGCTGAACCACAAGCCAGTATCATTTCTCTCCATTGTTTTTATCACCCTGCAAATTTGATGCATCCTCATTCCACTGTTGTTTAAATGTGTGAATAATCTGTCAGGAGCCTCAGCTGTTTCTTCCTTTTACGGCACACAGAATGTTGTTATGGCAGAGCTCTGCATTCTTCTATCTGTAGCCTCTGTGGTAGAGTTAATAGCAGAAAACAGACAGTGCTTTGAAATAAAAATTAATTTAGGATTGTGGGGTAGATGTAGAGAGAAGGAGTTATTTTTGTTGTGGTTTTCTTTTTCTGGTTTGGGTTTTTTTTGGGGGGTTTTTTGGTTTTATTTTTACCTGCTCTGAATAGGGATGCTTTTAAGTCTTTGGTGTTTATGCTTCAAGCAAATGCAAATAAACCAGTAACTAAGCTGGCTGTATTTTGAATGTATGCAGAGAATCACAAATTTTATGGACTGTTGATGTTATATGAAAGGAGCTTCAAAGAATGAGACTGAATAGTGAATTATAGAAGGAAAAATTTCCTTTTGTTTCTATCACTGTGGGTTAAGGGAAATATAATCTTATTGAAGGAGGTTTGTGTAGTTTTTTTGGGGTAATATTACAAGTTTGGTTGATGAAAACACTTTGGTTGATGCAAAATAATATACATAGGCTTCTGCAACACACATAATTTGTACTGCAGAACCCTTAACATTAAGGAACTAGAGAGCATGAAAATTAATATTCTATCTATTAAATGGGTTTTATACTGCTTAACTAATGGTCCTCAAAGTATTCACTGTCTGCTGCTGGTACTGCTGGTGCTCTACAGGACTCATCTTTTTCTCCATTTCCATGATACTTACCAGCTGGCTGGAGATGGTACTGGCAATGAAATTCCAGCTTACAAGTTGGGATGGTGCTGTGGAGAGAGATGGCAAAGTATGGCCAGTGGAAAAATATGCTGAATATGAGTCAACCTATAGCCAAAATGTTAGTGTGGTTCTTGAGCACACATAGTCTGGGAAGGGTTTATTGCCTCCATGCTAATAAATAATCACTATATGAAGAGGCTGTCTAGTTCAAAAAGGGTTCAGCCTGATCAGGGTCCCCTCTGAGAAGATTTACCAAAATAAGATGGATTGATTACCATACCTTGCTGTGAGAAACCTGAACAATTTGCCTAGTGACTAGAATAACAATTTTGTGCTAATCAAGGCAAGCCTTAACTTCCCACATCTGGCAATAAAGGTTGTAAAGGGGGAACCCTTTCAATACAGCAGATAAAGCTCTAACAAGATGCTGAATGTGGAAGAGAGGCATCTTCACACAGGGAGTATGAGTGAATGGTCACTGAAACAATGTCAGAGGTCATGGTCAAGTACTGTTGGATTTACAATTGATGTGGAATTAAAAACATGTGTTGGGAAGACCTGTGGCCCCATACATGCAGTTTAGGCTGGAGGTTCAAAGCAATTTTTTCACAAGTTCACAGAGCCCTTTGTATTCAGTCCCAGAAGTTGGCCCACTTGTTTCCGAACAACTGGAGTCTAACAGTCAGGGGAAAATTGTATGGCTTCAACAGCATCATGGAGACAGAAACCCATTCACCATGTGGGTCTCTGTGAAATGTGATGAGCATCCCTAGGAAGCTGTGGGATCGAAGCTTTAGATTAGATATTTTTATATTTTTCTTCCCCCCCTGACTTTGCACAGAGTGAAGAATAAGGATGGTTTTAAAATAGGAACTCTATTTCTTATTCAACATTCAGACCTAAAAATTGATGGAAACAGTAGCAATTAGAGTGAGTGAGAGTGAGTAAGGTGCCTCTTCCACTTCATTTAGTAAAGAAACTGAGTTGTCTCCCCTAGGCACTTGTCTTGCAGCTTGTGTGACTGCAGATGGCTGCCACTTTGAAGGAAGCCTGTAATTTAAAAGCAACTCTGAATCATCCTGCCTGTCTTTCTTGGCATAACACCACTTCACTTTGCTGCTCTGCAGAGGCTGGTGTTCACAGGTTTATCTTCTTGACTGGCAACTCAAAGCAATCCATGCATCCAGGACTAATGGCAGGTGCCTTGGGGAAGACAAGGTCAAGTATTTTGGTCTACTGCCTCTACAGGAGGCAGCCCATTTAGCACCTAGCATTAACAGATACCCAGTGCTCCCACCTAAGCCTTCGTTATTAACCATCAGGGGAGGCATCTATCTTGTGCTCATCCCCCTTGAGATCAAAGCTGTGATGTATATAACTGTGGTGGGGGATGGAAGAGGAGGTAGGGGGAGAGAAGCTGAATGTTTCTTGGGAATAAGGCACAGCTCTGGCTTGATGGCTTAGAGTGATTCAAAATAACTTTCTCTATGCAATACAAAAAGCTGTTGTATTATTACACCTCCATGAGGAGCCAAAAAAGCCACCCCTCAGGCTTCCAAATAGGGTCCCAAGTGGACCTCCTGTTATTTCAGCAATTTAGCAATCTCAAGGTAGTAGGACTAATTAACAAGTGGTGAAAGCAGTATGACTGCAGATATATCTTCCTGTGTTAGTTCTATTTCCCATCTGCCATTTTCCTCTTTTCTCCTCAATCAGCTTCAACTCTTCGCCCCTTGCACCAGGAGGAATGGGCAGGAGTTGCCCTCAAGCCTTCTCCAGTGCTGATGCTATACCACAGACAAGCAGCACAGGTGAAGCAGCCAGCCATGGGGCTGGAGGATGCATCTCCCTACAAGTACATTCAGTAATGACCTGACTTGGAGGTCCTGAGCCATCTCCCACTTTCCAGTTAGCAAACAGGACATTGCTGCTGAGCACCTTCCTGCTGGTGGTTTTCCTCCTCTTTGAGCATTTTTGCAGTGCCATGCAGGCTTATTGGAATCATAGATGAGAGAGGTCTTCTGGAAGGGGATCTGAGGAAGTCATCTAGCCTGACCTCTTGCTCAAAGCATGGGCAGCATTGAATTTGTAAGTGGTTGATGAGTCTACTGATGGAGGCCAGAACTGGTGCTGTTTCCCATGATCTCAGGGCATCTCCCCGTTTGTTGGGCTCTGTGTTGCTCCCTGCAGTCTATCTCTCCTCTGTTAAACAGTCTGGGCATAGAAATCCATATTTTTCCATGCCAAAAATCCTTGAAAGTAGCTGGCTTCCTTCACTGAAAATGGAAACTCTGATGGGCATCAAGGTGGCTGTGTCTGGTTTATCAGGCTAAATAGGATCACCTAAAGATAGCCTGGACCGAACTGGAGAGGGGTCAGAGTCCTGAGAAAGTTTTGGGAATGTCAGCTTTCCACAGTTTGGGAAAGTATTTTGGGTTGTCTTTTCAGTCTATTTACACTGTTTTATTGTAGGTTAGATATTGGCTAGTTTAGAAGCTGTCAAGCCACTGGGATAGGAAAACTGAAGACTAAACTGCCCAAAAGGGTGCTGTATAAATTTGTCTCTCAGCTACTGTTAAGCATGGAGGCTAAGTAATTGCTGTACCTGCTTCCCCAGATGTGTTTTGACCTCTTGTTTAATTATCTTTCCAAAAATTATCCGTTTCTGAGATTTCTGGGTTTTGCTGAACAAACTGCTGCCAATGTGCTTGAAAGAGATTATTTTGCAGGAAAAGCATTTTCACAAACAGATTCTTTGTTCACTTTTCTTTCTTTCTTTCCCTGAGGGCTCTCTACTTATTTTTATTCCTTATGTTCCCTTATCATGCAGTGGAACCCAAGGCCCTATTTACTGAGAAATGTTTTGAAAAGCTTAAAAATTTCTATTTCTATAAATAATGATGTCTGTAGTGCTGGTGCCAGGGAGCTGGTTTCCATGAGGTCCTGCTTTGGTTAAAGTTGGATTTCTGGTTGACCTCTATTCTGCCTTGGTGTGGGTGAATGTCAGAGTTAGGCTTGATGTTGTTTTTGCATTGTAAATTCCCCTATACAGTGAGATCTGCTTTGCTTTCTGCATCTCTCCACACCCCCTGGGTGGTTATGGCTGAAGCAGATTGCCTTCTGTGTTGGGATGTCTCTGATTCCAAGTTACAAGGTTAGCCAACGAGCTGAGCAGTGTCTCCATTGCTCCTTACATGGAGCCTCATCTTATTGTCTGTACTCTGCAGAGACAACCGATGCAAATGGTCTGGGCCAGTGGGCTGCGAAATCAGACACGACAAACAGGAGGAGGATGTGAGGCTCCTGGTGAAATGGTGCTGACAGTCACTGTTGCTGGCTTGCTCGCTTCCACAGCCGCTGCCTGGAGGCCCTGGCCCCAGCCCCAGCACACAGGAACTGGAACAAGCACACAGCAGTTTCTGTAATGAGGCTGTTGATGCAGTGATGTTGAAACCACCATGCAAAAACTGCATCTCCCCAAATAGCTGTCTGATGGGATGTGTGGTGGTTGACCAGAGGAGTAGCAGCTTTTCTGGGCACCTTCCATACCTGCAGGCTCCATATGGAGGGTGCCTGTGGGGTTGCAGGGCTAAGGTGGGACCTAGTGCCAAGCCCCTGCTCCCACCTCCCTCAGTATCCCAGATGCAGCTGCTGGGAGATAGCTGGGCTGGACTGCAGCAGGATCAGCCTAGTCTTTGTTTCTCCATAATTAAACACATTGCTTCTCAGGCACCCTTGATCAGTTTGGAATTCTCACTGAATCTCAGATGTCTGTCTTATTCGCTGAATCACATTTTTCATCTGGATCCTTTTTTCTGGCCGGTGATGCAGGAGGGCTTTGGGTTCAGTTCTGGCTGGAATCTTATTCACAGTCTTATCCCTATGTGTCAAGGAGATGTGCTGTCTCCCCTTGTCCAGAGACAGAAATGTTCCAGCCCTCCCACCCTGCTTTTCCATCTTCAGCTCTGAGCGGTACATCTTGAGGCTTCTAGCACTGTCACATCTAATAAAATGGCAACTGCTGTATGTATCCTTGTTAAGGGATGGTGCCTGCTGTCCCTTGGAAAGAAGAGGGCATGATCCTGTCCCTGCTTGGTGTAAAGGAAAACCCACAGGCAGTTGACGTGACATTTACTGGAGAACTGGACAAATGTTGAGCTTTGCTGTGACTCTGATCTACTGGGATGTCCAGAACATAATCTTTTTTCTCTACCTGTGGCACTATTTGTTCTATCATAGAGATCTTGGGCTTCTTGGAGATCTTAGTTACTAGCTAGGCTGCTTTTCTGTCTTTATTTTCAAGATCACCCTTTTAAAAAAGCTAAGAGGTGACTTGGGCAGAGGGATTGAGCAGGATTCCTCTCTGTTCCTCCCAGCCTACCTGTCAGAGCAGAGGTAAACCAGACACCTCATCTTGGGGCACTGGTTTTGTTCACAGCACAGCTTAATTTCTGGGAATGGGTCAGTGGAACACAGCAGCTCTTGGTCTTGGACCTTCAGAAGTGATCGTATGTCTGGCATGACTATGAGGATCCCTGTTTCCTTGGCTCCTGATGGCAATGTGGGTTCTGACAGGGGTTTTCAGACCCCAGATTGATTGGGGGGTCTGAGTATTGAGGCTTGCAGGTTTGCCTGAGTTCATACTTTGGCTGCCAAATGCTCCCAGAGTTGCTCCCAGGAGCAACCACTCCTTCAGGAACAGGGCAAGGTCTTGGCTCAAAGTTATTAACACCTCTACTATGTTTTGGTCTGAGGCTGTTGGGAGAATAGTTTTGTGTGCTGGTAGAAGCCTTTTACCTCATGCCATTGCAGATGAAATAGAGGTCTGACCCCAATAACAGTGTTAGCTACTGCTGGGGGGATGCACTCCTGCCCCAATCTACCCTCTGGAAAAATGCATTTGTGCATTCAGCAGCAGGATTCGGGGTGGAGAACACAGGCTCCTCAGTGACCTAGTCAGTAAATAACATGTGGCACATGAAATGAGCTAATGGTATTTTTATGTAGGAAAGAGACAGGCCAATCATTCATTCACAGTCATTTTTACTGTCTGTTTTATTCTCCCTAATTCAAAACAGCCAGATTCCGGCACCTTTCCCTCCATTAGAGGAGCAGACTTCAAAACCCATCTGCCTTTCTCATACTTGAAAAGGAATAATGCCTTGCTCCATCAATTTCTTAAGGCAAATGCTTCTCTGCATCTCATTTAAACACCTCTGGATGTAGTTGCTCACCTCAGTACTTCTAAATGTAAAAAATCATGTAGTGATGGGCACAAACTAATCCCTTACCTCCACCAGCCACCACAGGTAGAAGGAAATACAGGGCTTATCTAATGTCTACCGAGAAGGTGCATGAGAAGTTCCTCAAGACAGCAGACTTGGTTGGGCTGGTCCTTGCTCAAAACAGAGGATGACTAGGAGGATAATAAACTTAGGGCTAGCTACAACATACAGATATCCTGATGCCAGGAAAAATGATCTAGGTAAAACCCTCCAATTTTTCTTACATTTCCTATGTATATCCTGGATTCTTTTATCTATCCCCCTCCCTGTTCCAGAGAGAGGGAAGCATCAACTCTTGGAGCTATGGACTAGCATACACCTGTTTGGGGAAAGGTTTGAGGATGTAGGTAAGGACTTGGAAATGTGAATTTTTTATACTTTGGGATAGGTGAGTCCCTAAATGTCATTTGTAATTCTGTATAAAGCTCTGCTGGAGCTGCCTACCACAGGCTGCTGTGGAAATAGGCAGAGGACCTGCTATAACTGCTGCTGATGTCTGTGCAAACTTCCTCTTTCTGTGAGACTAGACTTGGGCTCACAGGTAAGGCTTTATGTGATGTTAAGGCATTCAGCTGGATTTGTGGTTCAACCGACTCCTTATGGCACAAACACAACCCCTGTTCCAGGAAAAAGGGCATCAGAGCACAGTATCCTCTGTAAAAGCTCAACCGTCTTGGTGAATACAAGTCCAAAGCAGAACTTCCTTCAAGGGCAAGGTGTTAGCAAGCTGGGGACACACTGCCAACTTGCTAAGCACCAGCATGCCTGCCTTGACTCTGGGGCACAGCAGAGTCAGGGTACCCTGGCATCACCAGGAGGGCGAACACAGACATTGCCTCTAGCATCCCATTAAATGTACATGTCAGATCACTTTAAAAAAACAGGATTGTACTTTAATAGGAAGATATTTGTTAAAACATTGCAAAGTGCTTTCCCCACATGCCTATTGCATCAAGCCCTGTGTCATTCACTGCTTTCAAAGCTCCAAGGTTCTCCATACATAGATAACATATATTTTTTGCATTATCTACAGTGTAACTTTCATCTCTTTAGCCTTTCATTTTTCACAGCTTTATTTTAAGGATAGAGAACCGGTAATGTAGGGACACTCTTGGTTTGATGGGAGCTGATGAAGAGGCTATGATAAATACCATACAAATATTTCTTTGAAATGATGCACTCTCTGGCTGAGTGGATCAGATGTCTATGTTGCATGGTGGTAGCTGTCACTTCATTAGACTTCTCAAATCAACACTGAAGCCATCTACTGCCAGCTACGCCTTTTCTACTTTGTCGTTTGTCTACAGTGTTTCAATTGTGCACCTAAAATATTTGCACATCTCGAATGTAATCAACAGCTAGATATTTCTGTGGGCAGAGTGGCACCAGCAAAGGGAAAATACAGTGAAACCCCTCAGAATCAGAGTGGGGCCAGTTTCGGTGGGTGGCAGGCAGCAGCTTCCTGGTGGATCGCATGATATTTATTTTGAGATCCAAGAGAAGTATCAGAGATAAAAGGATGAGTTGTAGATGTTAAGTACTTTTTGAGTTTCTATGTGAACAGATGCACTTCCAGGTTGCCTGAAGACCATGGTGAAGACAGGAATCAGTTATAGCACTTAAAGGAAGTGGGAGTTCCCTGTTCACGCTTTTTAGGAGGTCATCATGGCTTTTAATGTGCAGGCAGAGGGTTAACTTCTGGCACTTGCCAATGAAAAGATCTGTGTACCCATCTAAAGTTGGAAATTGGAGTTGTCTGACAAACTTCAGCAAATGATAGCTTGACTCACTAGGATGAGTCAGGGCTGTTCTAGAAGAACTCCTTTCTGCTTCTTTGTGTGGAGGGCTACGTATCACCAAAGTGCTGCCGGTGCTTCTCAATGAAAACAGAATAGTAAAGCAGGAAGAAGTAATGAACTTGCTCATAAAACTTGTGCAGGTGGGAAGAATCATACAGATCTGTTTCATATTCTTTGCAAATTGCTCTAGGAATCTAGTCATCTAGGAAGATGCAACTGCCTGTCTCTTTCCAGGAGTCTCTTTGTATTTGTTCACTGCAGCAAAATCTCTTGGAGTAGTTCTTGTGCTTTCACTTCCACTGTGAAATGCTGGAATACGGATTTGCAGAGATTTTCTTCGGGCAGTTCTTTTAAACATGGTACCAACTTTCCCTGACATCATTCTCTTTTGTTTTACCTGCTTTAATGATTTCTCTGGACAACATTTTGAAAATTGCTTTCAGCCTGATAGGTGAAATGAAATGGGAGCTCTGCCTCCTCCCTGTTGTGGTCCTTTACATTGTAGTTCCCATATTGTACCATGGTTGGCAACTCCCAGCAAGATCTTCACTGGAGAGGGATGTTTCTCCGCAGTCGCCTTGGAAACCCTAAGAAACATACTGTCTAAACAAATGCTACTTTAATTGTTGGAATGGATCCAAAACCAATTGAAATCACAAAATTTGGAATTCAGGTTGCAACTGGCAGCCCCTTGTTCTCCCCATGACTGGCTCTTTGTGGATGACTTCATTGGTTTCTTGAGGAATAGGGTGGGTGGGGTAGCAAACAGATGGATAAATGCAAAGGAGAGCTGAAAATTCTGACCCATCAAAACCTGGAACTCGAGAGTAATAATATCACAGTGTTCAGAAAGATTAGTCTTCTGATCCTGTTGGCAAAAACTGCTGTTTCCCAGCTGGTCAGCCAGCTCTGGCATCCTCCAGTCACAATTGAGAAATGACTGGAGAGCTGCTTCTGTGCTCAAATCCTTGCTGCCAGATGTACAATTATCGCTACTGAAGTAGCAAAAGAGCCTGGCTTGGGAACACAGCAGGCTCCAAGTAGCTTGATTTGCTTCTGACAGCTGTTGCATTGCATTTTGTATCTTACCTCTAATTCTTAGCCATGGCTGAGAGACCTCACCTCTTGACCTGTGCTGGCTGATACCTGTCCTGTAGCTGTGATTTCTTCAAATGACTAAAATATATGAGAGTGTTTATAAGGTCACTTAAGATTTTGGCTGCTGGGGAGGGTGAAAGGGGAAAGTCTCGTTTAAACGAGAAGATCTGGTTTTTTTCCCCTCACAGATCTATGTCTTCCCTTCTCAACTGCTCCTTAATTAGCATGAAAATGAACTAAATATTTTAAGCAAATCAGAATTTCAAGAAGCAGTTACAGCCGTGCCTCATGTTTAAGTGTGCACAGCACTATGCACGTCATCATTGAATAATGAATTAATAAATATCTTTGGAGGAATTTTTAGCTCAGAAAGCATACACCGTTTTAGCTTCCAGTCAATTGCCCTATTTACTGTGGTTCTTTTTTAGCAACACTATCAGTCCTGGAAGTAGCCTTGTCAATATTTTAGTTGCTCTGGTGTGCAGAGCCATAGTATTCAGTTGAATTGTAATCCGTGAATTGGCAAGCAAACAGCTCAGCTTGCCTGTTGTGGTATCAGAAGCTTGGAAAACCTTCTGTACAGGGTAAGGATGAAGCTTCTTGCCTGACACAGATGTGATGATGCTGCTGATTTGAAAGGTATAGAGAAACTTTGCCTACAGAAGGAATCCTATTGTAGGCACATCTAGCCCTTTGGAAGGCAAGGAGAATTTAATATTTAAATAAATTCTTTCTCCTCTGCTTGGGAGAGAATCCTTCCCCAATTTTAAAGGTGTTTGTATCCCACAGACCCAAACTTTATGGATTGTGATTCGTTGGACAAGCGTTTGGACTCCGCTTGACCCTCCTGTGTGGACTGTATGGAGAAGGCACCCCGGCCCACCTCCTCCTGGATGAGGATGTTGGAGGCAGAGGGGTATGTGAGGGATGTGGGTGTGCTGCAGCCTCTCACACCAGCACCTGGTCCTGCCTGGGCTGAGTTGGAGAGAGGGACGCTAAGCTTGAGGGTTGTTGCACACAGGGGTTGTGGTGGCGGGGAGCCTGACTGCCGCATGGGTGGCTTGGTGTCCTGTCCTTACCATCCCTTCTCCTTGGCACCACCCAGGATGGTGTACAGGCTCCCAGCATCACCAGTGACAGCACACCCAGTTAGATGAGGACTGTGCTCAGCCCCCATGATATAAATTCCTGTGGCTGCAACTTCTACCCTGAGAGCTCTTGTGGGTTTCATGTCCTCGTAGCAGTGTCTTTGTGGTTTCACTCTTTGCTGTGCCTTCTCCTGCTGTGCAGGGATGTGCTGGTGACAGGAAAAGCCTGTGGGAGAGTACTGTCAGATACAGACAGTAGGACCCACTGCACCCATACATTAATGATTGACAAGCACATAAAGTAAATGGACCAGCAAATAGTTTTCCCTGGAATCTTATTTTACAATAACCACATCTAGTGTTACTTCTAATAGAGGAGGTAAAAAGATAATGTGTCGGGGGAATGTGAGTTTTAAAAAATTGGGTCCTGCTAAGCTGGAAGTGAGACAGGATTTGGGTTTAGTGTTCAGGCTGTGTGTGATGGAGAGCAATCAGCAGCAGGCTGTGGCTGGAAGTAGGGTATCAGGTCACACAATTCTGTAAGATGAAACCCACATTTGTTCAGGCCATGATTCAACTTGGCTCTAAAGTATGTGTATTAAATCCCATTGACTTCAGTGGGACTATTTGTGTCCTTTTAAAGTTACACAAGAGCTTAAGTATTTTGCCACATTGAAGCCTCTCATTGAGACTTAAATTCATTCTTCCATGTAACTTAAAAATATCCCTATGGCAATATATTTAGTTCTAGCCAGGAAAAGACAGAGAAAAGATGAATGACACTTCTCATTGAGACACACTCGATATTTACATAAATAGTTGCTCTGAGGTGTTTTCTAGCCAAAATTACATGTGCTCAATTTACCTAAACACATTCTGAGGTCTACAGCTTCTAGCTTTGTTTCTCTTCAATTTCTCTGTCATATAAACCAACTAAATGCAGTCTCTGAAGATTAGTCGATCATTGACATTATATTATTAGCATTGATTAGCCTGACAGTAAGGCACTTCCGTTTGAATGTCATTAGAAAGTAAGCGATAGCTGTGGTGGATCACACCAGAAACTCTCTCCATGGAGGAATGGACATGATCCTGAAGGTTTCATAAGCCTGGCAAGACCATAAGAAACAAAATGTAGTAACTCAGGGCTACTGCATGAGAACAGATAGAACAAAACCTTCTCCTTTTGGGGGGGGGGAATAGCACAAAGAAATCAGGGTGAAAACACAAAGGGAATTAAGGCTTTGCAGAACCAATGTCAGGCAAAGAAGTTCTTACTAAAGCACATACTGAGTTAGTAGAGCTGGTAGGTAGAATAGAAGGGTCATCCAGTGTGGGGGTGCCCAAATGGTAAGGCAGGTGGTGTCACTGCTCTGGCAGCCCCATGCCCAGAGTGCAGGTTAGCTGGTATGGGCAGGGAGAGATGGGGAAACAGTTCTGGGAAAATGCCTTCTCCACCCCAGGTTAGCCTCTACCTGTGGGAAGGACTCAGTCATGTTGCATCACTCTTGTAACACTGAGAAGGATCGAAACAACCCAGTCACAGTGAACTGGCTGTGGTGAAGTTTCATTTAAGCTACTCTTAAGTTGTATTGTACATGCTACTGCTACACACAACCAGCTTGTAGGATGGGAATTAGTAGTTTAAAATTAACTTGTCTAATTAACTCATGGTCTCTGTGAGCATCTCTATGATTAGAAGTTGCCTTTAGCAGCCAGGCTGGCAATGCAAAACCATGATTAACATGAACCCTTGTTGCAACTTCCAGTGTGTTGTTTGGTGTCTCCCACAATTCACCAGCAGATGTAGCTCAATGAGTCTGTGGTCTGACTTGATGTCAGATGTAGAACTTCAACAGAATCTTGAGCTAAACCTCTCCACTTCTGCAGGGTGGTATTGAGCCAGCTGATGTACACATGACTGCTCTTTTACTCCCTCTTTTTATAAAAAGTGTCTCTTCCTGTGGCTAAACTGATAGTCACTGAATAATCTCTTCGTTGCAGAAGCTCTATCCTGCGTAGCTGAGTAATTTGTTACAAACAGTTCCTAAAACCTGGTAATAGCTTTGTGAATACTGAATCTCAAAGGGTCTGTCAGCTTGCCTGTCTATGACAGGCAGGAGCCAAACATACAATAAACACCACAAGAGCTGTCTTTAAGGGAAAAACTCTGACTGCAAACCCAACAGTTGTGATTTCAAGTTATAACAGGCCTGATTCTGTGATGGTGCTACCTGGCATGGTAGGGGTGTCATTTGCCAGATTTAATTTCTGGAAGCTAACTCAAATACCTCTCCAGCTCTGGCAGCTTTCTGAACCCCGCGTTCAGCAGAGGCAGCGTTTTTGCAGGGATGGATTTGCTGATCTCTTGCCCCTTCAGTTGTCAGTCCTGGTTGTAAAAGCGATTTGAGCGCCAGTAATTCGGTGCTGGAGTGTTTTGTGCTCGTGCTGTGCAGGAACAGCTGATAGTACCAGGTGGAGAGCAGAGACGTGGTCAGCTCCAAGGAGCTTGGATGGAAATTTCAGCCAAGAAACCCTGTTTTACTTCTTTTTTCTTAAATGGCCAAGCTATAAATCCTTGGAAATGGCAGTTGTTAATGGAAATGCTGACTCAACCGTAGCCATAGTCACGGTGGCCCTGCTATGACTCTGTGAGGAGAGAAGCGATAGCTGTCAGCAGATGACTACATTTTTCAATTTTAGGAGCAATTCTCTTGATGCACTAACCTTATTTACACTTGTTTTGGTATGCTTGGGTCTTCCTGTTGAATGTCAAGGGCAGCTCAAGAATTAAACAGAATTAACAATTTCATCCCATGTTCTCCACTGCAGTGAAATTGCTTCTGCCCTGAAGCGCTGACTCGGTGGCAAGAAGGTTCTGGTGCTGAACAGCAGTGGGTTGTGGCACAGATGGTGGTGAGAGTCTCATCTTACGCACACTGGTGCGTATAGAGACAAGACCCTTGAAGTCTACAGAGTCACAGATCTGCCTCTTTGAATTTAGGACAAAATGTTATGTGTAATTCAAGGAATCTGTTAATAAGTCATCCCTTTTCTTTGCTGGTGTCTCTTATAGCATATCAGTACAGATGAATGAGTTGTGGATGAGGTCTCCAAAGAAGATCGAAGGAGCTGGGAGTACAGTGTTTGTACCACACCATCTCTTTAAGGTCATTGAAGGTTGTAGATATCATTCAAAGTCTCAGTCCAAATTTTCAAAGGTGCTGCTGACCAAGTACCTTCCAAGACAAAGGCAGTTTCCACATGCCCTTATTAAGAGGCAGAGAATGAAAATGGGGAAGGAGGAGCTTAGTAGCAGAGTGGAGAAGGATGAGAAAGAGAAAGGAAAAATAAAATGGTACCAACAAACTTGCAAGAATAATGACATAAGCTGTAGCAATGAGCTTCCAATGGCCAATTTCCAGTTGGCCATTTTCACGTGGGAATTTAAGTATAGATTTTAGTAGCTAAATATAGGCAGTCTGATACCTATTATGTGAAAACTTGGTTTGAAACTATTCAACATCTTCCTGTTATATTTAGATAATCAACATTTTATCTCACAGTGAAACCATCTGAACAAAAATCCTTTCAGAAAGCACTTCTTTGCTGTTAGTTGGATAGCTCAGTTGAGATTTCCTTTATGAAAGGCAGCCGTCAGATGCCCTTCAAAGCTGAACATCTTTGCAGCCTCTAATGAGAAAAGTGAGCTAACCAGGATGTGAGATCTCACATGCCCTCTACCCCCTACAACTTTTTCTTGTTGGAAAGTCGGACTAGAAGCTCTTTCTCATTCTGAAGCAACTAAAAATCTGGTTTATTAGAAGCCTTGTGCAGGTTTTTGGAGGAAACTGCTATGTCTGATTCTTGATCCTGAGCCTTCCCAACAGGATTTCATTTACCCAGATAAGACAAGCAGCATGTTGTGGAATATTCACTGTGCAGTCGTATCATGCTTCAGATTAGACCCCAGTTAATGAATGAACCCTTCACTTCTCAATGTAATTGCTAACCATTAAAGCTTTAAACTGGCAACAGCTGTGTAGCACAGAGTCAGGGGAATGGGAAAAAGCTGTAATTGCAACCTGTACATTTTCAAACTCCAATCTTATTACTCCATATAAATATTGAAAGGTCGTTCCATGGTATACTAATAGAGTGTATCACTACTCGTCCATCCCAGCGCAGACCCTTGGACCTGTGATCCATTGAAAAAGATCTTTGAAGGCTATAAATATCCCAGCGTTGCTTCCCTGTTGGTAAATGAGAGCAATGGAATCTAAATATATGCTGACTCCAGTGTGACAGATCCTGAAAGCGATTCTTATTCGTTTTGATTCTTGCCCAGAATATCTTTCTTGCAGTCCTACTTCTGAACTGTTGAAGAAAGCAACACTGACAACTCACCCTTCAGTCCTGTGCTGCAGATAAGAAAGGCTTGGGTAACATTATAGAGCTCAGCTAATTGCAAAATGGAAACAAAGAGTGGTCATTTCCCTCCTTTATGTGCAAAATCCAGGCTGCTTTTAAATGCCAAGTCCAGGACTTGTAACTGGTTTAGATTGGTGCTGCTACACTGATGACATCATTGCTATTTGGTGTTAATTGGCAAGAGAATCCAGCCTTGTAGCTTCATTAACCCCAACAATACTTTGGGCTTCTCTGGACAGCACAATGCCAGCAGCTGCTTTGTCCTTGCCATCCTCAGTGTGAATTGCCCACTCAGAGATGAAGAAATGAAAAACCGAGGCAGGTGTAGGAGGATGGGGATGTTTCCGAGGAGAAGGTGCGCTGAGATGCGGTGGGGCAAGGACAGCAATAGGGCTGCTGCTGATCTGGGATGAGATCATCCCAGTGCTGGGAGCTCAAGAAGCAGAGAGGATTTCTAAGAAGCAAAACACATTTAAGTTTTGGGTTTTTTTTTATTTGTTGTACATGGTGTATACAACCTCCCAGGGAATACAGCTGCATTTACACTTTAAGGATAAAATCCAAAGCAGTAGAGAAATGGAGGTGTTATTCCTACTGTTGAAACAGTGAAGATTACATAGTAGAGACAGGAGGTAATTCAGTTTGGTCCTTCAGGTGGTACTGACATCCCAACAGCAACCTTGCTTCTCTCCCCTGTCCCTGTGCACGTCAGCAGCATGGCAAAGCCCCAGAAATTGCAAATTTGTGCCGGTGGGGTTTTGTTTCTCCATCTCAGGAAGGGGAGGCAAGGGTGTAAAAGCAGATGGGAGCTGTCAGCAAGCTCAAAAATGACATACCTCAGGAGGTGTTTTATTTATGGAGACAATCAGATCAGGCAATCACAGAAGAACCTTGGTATCAATTGGAGAAGGGGAGTTTGGGTTTGGTGGCCCGTTTCTGCCTTCTTTCAGGCATTTGCTTCAAATGCTGGGGAGGATGAGAGGGCAGCAGGGACAACCAAACTCCTGCTCTCCCGTGAGAAGCCTGGGCTAATGGAAGGCATCCTTGATGTAAAATGATAATATAAGAAGGAAGGGACAAGGCACTCTTCTTCTTACTGGTATAAACCAGAGCAGGGTTAATTTTGAGGTTTCAAAAGTGCATGCAAAACGCTAAAGTCAGATGCCCAAAATATTGCTAAACACAAGCGATTTGTGATTTAAAATATTACAAGCCTGCTATTTTTAGTGCAGAGGAACCTTTAGTCATT
Source organism: Heliornis fulica (assembly GCA_013399135.1). Lineage (NCBI taxonomy): Eukaryota > Metazoa > Chordata > Aves > Gruiformes > Heliornithidae > Heliornis > Heliornis fulica. The sequence continues at coordinate 25,842 of VXBZ01005898.1, read as the reverse complement.
CTACATTTAGATGGCTTATCAGAATTAAATAAATAACAGCAATGGTTACTGCTCAAATTAGGTCTGTCTCTGTTTCCATGGCATCCAATCTGTTATCTCCAATATTCTTGCCAGGATTTGTACTGGGGCTCTGGGACAGCAACATTTCTTATAAGGCTTATAAGGAATTATCCTGTAGCAATTTCAGCTATATGGTTTCTATGAAACCCTGGAATAAATGGATTTATTTAAGATGTGTTGAGACTTTTTTTTTTCTTTTTTTTTGAACTGTTGTCTATTTTTAGCACCGCTGCCTGCTTTTATGTGGTGCTGCTTTAACTCTTTGGTGGATGTGTGGACGTGCTGCCTGGCAATCCTGTGCAGGGGCTGTGCCTGTTGCTCTATCAGAGAAAAGCTCTGACGCTTTGATGACACCAGCAGAACGTGTTTGAAATCCAGGGCTCAGGAACACGGGGTAACACGCGTCTCTGCTGGTGACTTTTCAGTGCCTTGCAGTCCTTTGAATGCAGCTACACAGGAGAGTTTCCACTTGTTCTGAGACAGCAAACGTAGTCATCCTTGGAGAAAAGATAGCAATGCTTTGTCTGAGCCCAAGAACTGTCCTCTGAGGCCAAGACAAAAATAAAAATTGCCTACGTCAAGTTGCTGGGTTCAGTGTAGAGGTAAATGGGTGAAACGCAAAGGCCTGTGTTATGTGGATAGTCAGGCTGGATGATTTAATGATTCCCTCTGACCTAAGACACTGTGAAACTATCCATTAAAAAGACAGTTATAATCCCAACACGAGAGAAGAACACAGTGTGCACAGCATGCTGCGGAACTGCAGGACGGAGGAAATTATGTTTGTGCTATAGCAGCTCTGTATTTCCCCATAGCTCTCCAATTATTATTGCCTTCTACGGGCACACTTTTTAGTTCCTTGGCCATTAGAGTTTTGAAGTGAGGGCTCCATTAATCTTTTGGTTTGTAATGTTACCTAGCATATAGATCCTACTCCCTTATCCCCTCTGGTAAACACAGATTTTATTTTTTACATTCATTTGCATCCTGTTGTGAAGAAATTTTGGCTCTATGGCATTTTAAAAATCAATGGCTCACTGGGTTTCTAATTTCCAGGTCATATTCCTAAACAAAATGTACTGCTACATAGCACTGAGATTTATGGCAATTCATAACTAGTTCTAACCAACACCTTTATAATATTTTTATAAGGATGAATGACGTAGGAGACAATAAGAACTTTTACAGTGTCTTTTTCCAGTAGATCTCAGGAGGACAGTGAGGACCACAGTGAATAATTTGATGTTCAATGTTTACTTACTTTTATATCAGTCTTAAGAGAATGATACTAATGCTGCCCCGCGGATCTTTAGGGGGAGTAATCGGCACCCCCAGGCATCAATGGAGCTGTGCTGATTTATATCAGCTTAGGGTGCACCTCTGGCGCACACAACACTTCTACCATACCTCACGTGGAATTTGATTTACTCTGAATCATGACTGAAATATAGCTGTGGGTTTAAAGTAGGCAAGAAATGACAAAGTACTTACTATTTATAGAGTCACAGCTACTTTTCAGAGCCAACTGAGCAATTCCCAAGTACAATCACAATACAAAGACATTAATATTTTAGTGCTCTGTCACCCGGTGGTCACTATAAATTTGCCATGGCTGGGCATGCAGCCCTAGAAGAAATCTATTTGCAAAACACTTACCTAGGCAACTGCGTTAATGCAGGGCCCAACTACTCATGTTTATTCCCACCACCCCTTGACTTACTCAGCGATGAATGGAAAAGGACTAAGCTGCACCTGTGAAATGCCACACGGCACCAGGCAGTGGGTGAGATGGTGATTATGGACCTAACAAGCACTGGAGCACTCCCCTTAGGCATTCTGCATGGAAAAGAGGGTTAATGGTTATCACATTAATGGTGGATGAGCTTTTGAGGTAGCTGGTTCAAAACCCTTATTACTGAAGCTGTGGCGATTAAATTACTCCAGGTTCTCCTGTCTCTGCTCCAGATAATGCCTTTTACTCTTGGGTGATGTATTTTAAGGCAATAGTTTGCTTTTTCAGTCATAATTCCTTCTTAAAGTGTATTCTTACATGAGAATGCCCATGCCAAGGCTTCAAACAATCCGTGTCCTATGATTTGTCTGATTATGGAGATGGCTTGAGACCTTCAGCATCCAGCCATGGCACTGGGAATAGGAGGTAGGAAGCTTATTGCCACTTAATGTGCAGAGCAGTGGCTGTTGCTGCTCCTATATTACTATTGGTGTAGCTCAATTCAAGGTGGCAAGTTTTTAGTTCAAATTCATTGGGAAGGTTCCCAAGGAAGGGAAAATAAAAGCAACGGTGGCATCTCTGTATCCACTCGCCCACTTCACTGCAATCAGTGCAGTTTTCAGAGGGCTCAGATTATGATGTGCTCCCATGGCTGTCCCAAGCCGGCACTTGGAGCTCTGAAGAATGAGATAAATAACATTTTCATGCAGCAGACATACCTAGGAATATTTTTCCTTAGCTACTGCAGAGCAAGATGTGGTCCGGTCTGTTCCTACCCTCTCTGTGCTACTTATTAAATCTTCTTGAAGCTCCTCTTGTCATGTCCTCAGGGATGCAACATATTGAGAAAAAAAGGATGTTGAAATTGTATAACATTTACTGTGGTTTTGGGTTTCTCTGAGCTGAAAATAAACACTGGGTAAAGTCACTTCCGAAAAGGAGGAGGCAGATGCTCTTGAAAAAGCTCACCCATTGCAGAAAGCCCAAGGGACAGGGCTGTGTACTGTAGCACTCTTAGGAAAGCGATGACACATGCATATTTACTGCTGCCAAACCAGCACCTGGGGGTATTTATGGAGTGTGCTCCCAGCCTGGGGATCCTATGTGTTGATAACACGGTGGTCTGCTTAGGACAGGTGGTCCTGTCCTAAGCAGAACCCAAATGTACCATGAGAAGCTCCATGGGAGGAGCTGTATATATAGATGCCAGAACAGAGCATCCTGTGCAACTGGGAATATCTTGGCTCCTTGACACATGGAAATATTGGGGAGGAAACTTTCTTTTGCTGGAAAATAAACAGATTTTCTTTTCTAGGGAGCAGGCAAAATGAGGGGTGTGTTTTGAATGATGGCCAACCCAAAGATAAAGAAATCAGACCGTTGCTAAAAGTAAGCAGAAAACAATCTCAGAAAGGACTTGTGTGCTCTGGTAGCTGGTCTGGGTAGGGATGGGGGTGGGTCATGCACTGATGACGTTCCACTGGCACCTTTCTAAAGAAAGCTCAATTCTTTGCATCAGTTCCCATCTAGGCTCCACAACCCAGTCTGCTGTCCTGGGAGGTTTTTTTCCATTTAGTGAAGAACTCTTTTGTTCAGTTGGAATAAACGAGGGAAGAATAAGTGCTTAGTTTCTGCAAGACATGAAACTTTCAGGTTTTCTTTGGTGCCATGGTTTTAAAATATTCTTGAAAAATAGTCATCCTATATCAGACCAGAGTGCCATCAGCACTCTGTCCTGTCTGCAACAGTGACTGAATCCAATTCTGGGGAAGAGTGTAAGAGTAAGATACAGGTGTAATGGTACATAATTAGCTCACATCCTGCCATTCCTCTACCTGTGGCTCAAGGATTTCCTGAGGTGGATGCTTTTGTTGTTAATGGTCCTGATGGAGTTTTCCCCCCATGTCCAACCCCTTCCTAAATCTCTGTAAGCTTTGAGCATCCATAAATTTGGGGGGCAAGGCACTCCATGGGTCCACTGCTTGCTGCTGGCAATGGCCTCTCTTTTTCTTGCTCTTGAACTTTATGTCTAGTAGTTTTAGTTGATGCTCCTTGGTTTTTTGTTCTGAGAGACAGTGAGGAAGTGTGATATAACCCCCAGATAAAGCGGAATTCCCTGCCCCTATGTGCTTACAGTCTAGCCTGTTGACCTGCAATAAGAGTTACATGAAATAAATAAATGGTGGGAAAAGTAATTTGGAAACCATGACCTCAGAACACTGCCACAGAGGCTCTGTCTGCACACAGGGTAACAAGCCACCTGCATAGCCATTAGTGAGGGAAGGATGGTTCCCAGGATGTGTGGGATGCTCTGCTCTGCCTCTCACTCTCCTTTCCTGAATATGTCAATTTTTCCTCTGCTGGGAGCAGGCTCTTGTTTGGGAATACTTTTGTTGTTGCAAATATCAATATTGCTGCAGCATTCGGTGCTTTCCAGTTAATGTGCTGGATGCGGGTGGAGTGAAAATTGAGGTGTGGATAATATAAACCACCATCACCTTTGTGACCTGGGAGTAAAGGTGTTAACTCTTTCTGACTTAATTCATTCAAGTTGTGGGGCACCCAAGGGATTTAACCTGAAATGCAGCAAATCAATAGTATAAACTCTTAGAGCTCTGTGAGCTAAGAATAAACACCTACCACAGATTGAGGCAAATAAACCTGTGCAGGAGGCACAGGGGAAATGTAGCAGTGATGTTCTGTTATTACAGGTCAATAATGGCAAGATAATGTTTGGCTTTCATTGCTGATTAAAAAGATTTCCTTGCAAATGTTATGAGATTAACACTGAGCTTTCTGTGTGCACTGAAAGGGTAATGTTTAGAAATGATCATCCAGCATTAGCCCAGTGGAAACATGAATAATGGTGCTGCAAACGTTGTTGCCTTGGTTGGAGCTGGAGCAGGTCCTTCTGCCTGAGTCATGGATGGGGTGGGCACACATGCCATGGCAGAACCTGTTCCTGGTGATGATTTTCAGCTGTGTGACAGCCCAGAGAGTGGAATCTTTTGGGAGATCCTTGACTGAAGATGCTCTGTGCCCACCGACACCAACAGGAGCCTTTCTGTGTCTCGGTGAGATGCAGAACCTCACCAGCTTTTGGGCAGGCATGGTGTGCCATACAAGTGACACTCTGGTTATGGCTGAGGAGGCAATTTCATTACATACATCTATTTTTAGGTGCTTGTGACTCAAAAACATTACCCTCTTGGCAGGAATTTATCACACTTGTTCTCAGATCAAAGCTGATGTATAGGACTTGGCAGGTCTCCAGCTAGCTGAAGAACAGCTGCCCGGGATGTTTCCCAACTGTGGTTTTCACCAATTAAGAAGTTTGTTTTCACACAGTTTAGAGGATTTTTTCCTTTAAGATCTTACCTTGGTAACACACAATGCACTGACAGCGTGCACTTTGCAGCCTCATAATTTCTTCTGTCCTAAAGCATATTTATTCAGAGTTCTCAAAGGCATTTGTTCTCCTTGAGGAGTAATTGGGAGATATATTCAATCTATCACCATTTAGTCTACCTAAATCTAATCTATAGCTCTATAAAATCAGGACCTGCACACCTGGGGATAAAAGCTGCATGCCTTTATTGTCACCACCACATGGCAAAAGGAAGTGCTGAAGCTGTGGGTGCTCCAGTGCCAAAAAAGAACTGCCTCTTAGCAGTTCTTAGTTTTTGCTTTTTCCCTCCCCCACCACTCGAGTGGTGGGGAAGGGGAAAAGCAAAAGTGGTGGTGTCCTGCTTCTGACCAGAACAGAGAGAACTTCCCCAAGTAGCCAGCACAGGTGAGATGAGTTGGCTGAGGCTGTTTTCCACACCACCTGACATCAATGAGCCCCTTTAAAAGGGCTGGTGGGGCAGAGACAGGGCTTGGTTGGTTGCAGGTGGACCTTGTGATGGTGCGGTGGTCTCTGTTAGCTTCTCCTGGGTCGGTAAAGTACTCTGTTATCACCAGGTGTGTCTCTTCTTGTTCTCCTCTCAAAGTGTTTGTCACTAACGTGTCTTTATCCTAACCCACAGTTCTGGGTCTGTTTTCTCTCCTCACAAAGAGGAGTGAGTGGCTGGTGGTGCTCAGTCTCTGCCTGGGGCTAAACCAGGGTTATACCAACACTCCTCCAAGTGCCATTCTGCTGGGCTTTACGGCATGTGAGGCTCTATTGCCTTTAATGCTGTGCTTGATTTACATCATTTTTACCACATTTCTGTCATATGGACATGAACAAGAATTTCTAGCTGGCTGAAATGCAGGGGTGCAGGATCTGTTTGTCAAACTGAAAATAATTTTTTTAAGAGAAAATTTCCCCGGGGTTGAGTTTATTCTGGCTCAGAGAAAGAGAAGTATTTCTTAGTGCTCAGCAGTAGTAACCATTCTAGGCAGAAATCTTACTTGCTGGGTTTTGTTTTAAATTGTCTGGACTCAGAAATTTTCATCCTTCTCTTCACAGAGGTAGACAGCCAAGGTGCTTAACAGCTGAATATTTCCTTTAAGCATATTCTTTAAAGCTGGTCTACATTTTTCCAGATGTTCTGAAGCAAAACCTGCAGGTTGGGAAATATTTTGTCCAGGATGGAGCAGTTAAGGCTGAAAAATGGTGTTTGGAAGGTATAAAGCAGTTTTCTGTTCAGCACTCCCCGTGTGTGATACCCACTGAACTGGTGAGATACTGACCCACTTCCCAGCTGCACTAAGATAACGACAGGACCAAAGTCCTTAGGAGGGTTTGTGATGGAAACGGCAATAAAGAGCCCTCTAAACACTTTTCTATGCTGTTCCTAGAAATACCACTGAAGGAAAGGATGATAAAGGGATTTGTTCTGGCAGGAATTGGGCTTGCAAAGTATGTTTTATGTTCCTCAAGCACAGAAAGATGTGTGTGTCAGGAGTGCAGACAGGTCTGTCTGGGGACATGGAGAGGACGAGGCTAAGATGGGCCTCTGTGATACGGGGACACAAACTCAAAGCAGCTTGTTTGCTTAGTACCTTCATCAAAAATTGCCTGAACATTTTGGAGAGCAGAGGGACAAAGAGACTGAAGCACTTGTGGGATGCAGACTCTGGGGTGGTTTGTGGCAAAGCCCAGGTGGCTGGACAGGAGCAGGGCAGAGATGGCTACTGGTGAGCGTGGTCCAGCCCAATTGCCCTGTGGTACTGTGGCAACAATCAGCTAATTCCCCCTGGCTGGGATGGGCAGGGGACTGGGGTAGCATCTCCCCTGGTTGAAGACCTGCCTTATTTTAAGCTCAGGTGCAACTGGTGGGAGGATGCTGAGGTGTCCTATTGCTGAGTTTCTCTGAAGACAGGGAGGTACTGTGGTATGCAGAGGGGAGATAAGTGCCCCTGAAGATGAGCAGGAGAGGTGCTGCAGTTGAAATACCCAGTGATGGTAAAAGGAGGGTGTTTGCATCAAAGCAACCGTGCTTGGGTTTGGCTCCTGCTTGGAAGTAGATAGGGCAAGTGGTGCATGAGAGGCAAGTGCAGCAGCCACCCCTGACTTCCAGCTCCTAGGGCAGCAGAGCATCTCTGCAGCAAGGAGGAGGAGAAGGTGAAGGTGTCTCCCCTTTCCCTGCATTGTAAGGTGGAGGCTGCCAGATGTGTCGGAGGGATGAAAGGATCACGTGTTCCTCATCACTGCTGGAGCAGTGACCAAGGAGAGGAATAGTCCTTGCTGTAACCAGGTCATGCTAGAGGCTTGCTTTGCCTTATGTTTTGAATCTGGAGTGAGTGTCTCCTCTCATATTACACTGTTAGTCACCACTTGTGCAATATCTACAAATGTTATCTGCGGTCTTAATTTAATAACAGCCCTTTATCCGATACAGAAACTTCTCATTGCTCCAGACAGATGCAGAATGGATGTAATAAATCATAACAGGCTTTCTGGAGTCCTAGGAAAGCAGATCATTTTTCCTTTTAAAGCCCCACTATGGAATAAATCCGAGAGTTTCCTCAGAAATAAATATCCTGAGTTACAGCAAAAGGTCTTGCCAGTCTGGCCAATGTTTGGAAGTCTATAATGGTTTGATGACGCAGCCCGTTCACTGGCTTGCACTGCAAGAAGTTATTCCTTGCCATTTTTTTTTTCTCTGTTATGTGAGAAGTTTAGCCCATTTCATCAATTTCCCAGCATATAAAAGTCCAGCTGGCTGGAGGGGACCGAGAGGCAGAGTGCTGTAGAAACTTTTCCAAATCCCATTTCTGTTTTGAATCGCAGGAGTACGAAACCTCCACCTGCGAGATTTAAAAGTTCTCTGTCTGTATTTGTTTACTTTCAGCTATTCCAAACTCAGGATCCAGTGCAAGCAGTTATCTCTGGGTATCAGGACCATGTGGTAATTTCCTCGTGTGATTTCTCTTTCCCAACATTTTTTATTTCCTGGTGCAATATGGATTGGTATCAAATGGATGTGAAATTCACAGTTTGCATTTAGTGCTAGCCCAGGCAGAACTGAAGGTTTCTGATGAGGTTCACTGCTACTGAATTTTCTGGGACCCAAACAACATATTTCTTGCTTTTAATCCTGACCTGTCTACATTTGGCAGTTGTGATTTCCCCACCTCCTGTGAATGAAACTTGACAAAAAGATTTGTCTGGCTCCCTGCAGCAGGAATCAGTGCATTTACAGCACCAGAGGAAAAAAAAAAACCAACCACAAATCTCCCTTTTTCTACTTGAAATGTCTCTTTGCAGACGGCTTGATTTTTAAAATTATTTTTATTCCTTCCCCCCACCCCCTAGACAATAACATTTGGGCCATTAGTGATCTCAGCATTTTCTGTGCAGTTCTGCTGGATATTTTTGTCAGTCTCAAATTAAAACGGTGCCAGATGGAAGCCCAATGCTCTTCATCGATGATCATTTCCAGCTTTCTTCTGCGAGGTTGTATAACATATGTCCACAAGAAATTAAAAAATGCTGTTGCCTTGTATGAACTGTGTATGCTCAAGGGCACAGTGAAGGTTAAGAAAATAAATGAGCCTGGACAGTTCTGTTCTTTTTAAACAAGTGAATTTCCTAAAGAGAAGTCATATTAACATTCAGATTTGTTTCTTATTTGTTGAAGATGATCTTACTGATAAAAACACCTGTATTAGGCAAAGCAGTCAAGAAAAGCAATAGCAAGAAGAGGGAGTTTTATGTTCAAAATCATAGTCTCTGCTATTAGGATGGTGCTGGTTTTGTGGTTTGGTGGGGTTTTGTTGTCGGGTTGTTTTGTTTTTTTCTTCTCCAAGCATGCTCAACATTAGCTTAGTGCTATTCCCACTAATGCCTGTGGAACCTGACCACAGATTTTGTCCTGAGCTGGAGGAATTGCTGTACATTGGGCAGGATGTTTGAAAGAAGTCTCTACATTGGTGTTGTAACTAGATTGAGATTTCAGATGATGGTATTTGGATGCTCTATTCCCATTAAATTGCATAGGAACAAAACATCCAAAGCCTCATACTCCCTCCAAGAAGGTCTGCTGGTGCCAGCTGCCCTGGAAGCTGCTGTCCTCACTAACCATCCCCTCCTGCTTTAGCACCCAGCATCGCTGCACACTGCCAGCTCATCTCCTTTCATTCACACCTGCACATTGGGTTATTCCATTATTTAAATATGATCACTTTTCATCTGTTTGCATGGGTTGTTTTTTTTTTTTTTGTTTTTGTGTAAAGTACTGCACATACTAGGGGGGTTTTATAGCTTTCATGAACATTTAAGCTACTGAAAGAAACAGCAACTAGTTGCAGTAAAGCTCAAGAAAAATGGCCAAGCATCCCTATTCTTTTGAAGGGTAGAGCTCATCATTTTACAAACCTGAGTAAAATAATTACCTTGTGTTCATGCATGAACAGAAAGCACTTTGGCAAAAGGAATCAGGTCTTGGTCAAAAGCTGATGCCTTTGTGCTAATGCAAGTAAAACACTCACTCTGCCCTTTTTTGGGCAGTTGAGGGGAGCACATGGTATCTATTACTGTGGGCACCTGATGGGTGGTAGCTTGTTCAGGAGCGGTGATTAGGCTGCTTGCAAACATGCTGTGCAATTTTTCCATCCATGTCCCTAAAGGAAGTGTTGCAATCCTGATGTTTTCCTCTGTTGAATTCTTTGGTCATCTCTAGCAAAACTGGAAAGCAGCAGAGGTTGCAGATATTGGCTTTCTCCAGGTTTTGCAGAAACAAAGTGCTAGGCAGAAAGCAGATTCCTGCAGAAGGAACAGCGATGAGAACTTGAGTTGCCTTAGACAACAAGCACAGAGAGATCTGTGCCCATTGGCTTGGACCAGCCACCTCTGCAATGGATGGGGTACTCACCTGGTGTGTGGGGTGACAGGGTATCAAGTCACTGAACTAGAAAAGGACATAAAATGAAGGGTTTTGGTGTTGAGTGATCTTCTCATGATTAAGTTGTCTCTCTCTTCCTTGTTGGTGCAAATGGTGGAGACCTCCCTGGGAGGTAGATGTGATCTGAGGAAGGAGAGCAGTCTGCCTTGTCTGTTCTGATTCTTCGCTGCTCATTGGCGTTATCTGTGTCCTTTTTGCACGCTGACACTTGGGAAAGCATCAGGAGTTTTGGGGAGGGAATGGCTTGTTTGGGAGGGTTTGTATTTTAATACCTCTGTGCTTTCCTGAACTGCTTGCTGGGTCCTGAGCTGTCAAGTGCAAGTCAGGAGTTTTGGGGCTGCCCAATACCATGGGAATGGAAGCATGAGAAGACAACTGACTTTTCACTATATGTTTGCAAACTCCACTGAGAAGTGGGGAGACTGGGAGTCCTCTATGGATTCTCTGAAAATTAGCTTATTACTTGACTGTTAAGCGTATTGTATATGCCAAGTAATTAATTTTTACAGCAAACTTGTCTAGGACTTGGGCAAAGGAGCAATTAATTCTCAGGAAATAGATCCATTATCATAATTGCTAATGGATGCGAAACTCCCTCAGACACAGATGGACAAAAAACCCTTTCATCTCTACTATCAGGGTACCTGAAAGTCAGGTCCAGCCTGCATGACAGGTAGTTAGCTCATTAAAAACCCCGTCCAGTGGTAATTGTGGCTGCTGACCTCTGGTGTGTTAGATGGAGGGGAGAGCACAGGTGACTCCTTCCCTCTCTCCCACAGCTAGCACAGGAGCACCCACCCCATCACCTTTACCTCTCTGTGGAGGTGCTCCTCCCCTCACGGGCATAATTGGGATTTTCCTGCGATGGCAGGAATCAGTGAAGGTGATGCTATGAGTATCCCCAACCACATTTGTACAAAAGGTGAGTTTGTCTCTCTGCAACCCAACAAAATGGAGCTAATCAAAGGCAAACCAGCCATGCACAGGACAGAATGAGACATTTGCTCCCTTTGTTATTGAATGACTGCCCTGTCATTCGGCAACAGATCTTATATCTTCAGCTTGATTTGTGGTTGAAGGGATGTTTGGGAACTTACAGAATCATAATTAATATTTCATAAAACCCAACCCTTGTAAAGTGGCTAACAAAGAGCACTCAGTGCTGTGCAGCTGCCAAATGCCACGTGTGTTTCTGGGCTCAGGGACTTCTGTGCTCTGCAGGCATGGACCACCCCCATCTCCAGACAGCGTCCTCTGGGCCCCAGCTCTGCTGTCCAGCAAATGCAAGTTGTCATCTGCAGCTAGCTAATGTGCTCCTGGTGAAAAGATGAAAAGGGGCAAAGGGAACACAACAAGAGGCTTTTCTAGGAGTTGATCTGTTGCTATTCAATCCATAGTAACAAAGGCATCATTAGAAGAACATGGGGAGGATGATGAGTTGGGCCAGACCTCGGATGCTTGTGACATCAGCAATCTTCTGAACTCTTCAGTGTCTCATGACAACATGCACTGAGCTTCTAGACCATCTTCTTAAGTATCATTAGGTGATTTTTTTATTTTTAATTGGAAATCCAATATGATTCAGATCAAGTGCAGGTGGGCCCAGCCCTGTTTTTACTATAATCTAGTTAGCAGTGTAGGAGAAAGGAGACAGAAAGGAGAAAAGAAACAAATTAAGGAGAACCGGACCTGTAATTATAGTTGGTGGGAAATGAGCCAGCAAGGTTGCTTCATGCACAGGTACACGAGCAATAGGAACAGCTGTGCAAGTACTGTGGGGTTTTGATCCTGCATGACAAATGACACACAACAGTAATGGCTCTCCAGAAGCCAACGTTCAGCATCAGAGGTTATTGTGTAATTAAAATGAATCCCAGCCTGGTGAGGGCATTTGTGGCTTCTCCTTTAGACACAGGGTAGGTCTGAGTCTTGCAGTCCGAAACAGAGAAACAGCCGTTTACATTTCAAAGACAGTTGTGCATCTTTCCAGAAACCACACTGCAGAGATGAACTGGCCCAGAAAATCTCCCATGGAGGTTGGGCAGCCAGCAAAATATTGATCGAACCAAGTAATGGAATATCAAGAATTGCATTCGCTAATTTGGCGTGGGCATAGAGGCTCGGTGGGCAGAAGGGCTTCACCCTAGTTTTCCCAAGCCATGGCAGAGGAAGGGATTTCTCCACACTGTGTGAGTGCAGTGTTGGGCAATAAGTCATGAAAAACTAGTTGTAGAAGGTAAGGGCTTAATTTCTGAACTATGACACAGTGTTTCTAAACCATCTCAGTGCTCATTGCTAGATCTGTGAGGATTCAAAGTTTATGTACCACAATCCTTCAAGGAACAAATGTCTGTTCCTTTCATGAGGCTTTGTTCAAAAACACCTGGATGGATGGAGAAGCTCAGACACCAAGAAACCAACCTGCCCCCTGCCCTGGCTGGTAACAAGGGCAGAGCTGTGATATCCAGCAGAAACAACGATCTTGCAATTAGCTGTAAGTAATGTTCTGAAGTGCCATTGCCAGGTTATAGTCAGCTAATAAGAAATTATATTAAATTGTGAATACCATTAAGTAATTTTCTAGGGCATATTTCATATGGCTTTAAAATATATCTTCTTTTTTTATAAAGTTGCTGGAAGTCCTTTTCTCTGTTCCTGATTAGGGCAAGTCCAAGCTAAGCAGCCATGCTATATAAAATAATTATGGTCAGGTATGGAACATGGATTCTTTAAAAACTATTAATTTAAAGCATTCCACATTAACTATGGATGCATCTGAGTTTGACCAAAGGGCTCATGCTGTAGGAAGCTGGGTTCAGTACATCCAGTGAAGCAGGAGAATTGACATGATTCTTCATGACTGTACAGCCAGGTAGAAGTGTACTGACAGTGTCTAGAACTAGTGATAGTTTGGGGGGTGGGGGGGTAAGGAATAGACATCAGCCTGTCCTCTACAGGTGAGGACACTGCAGACAGGGCTGTCCATTCCTGGAGTGGTGCAGCACGATGCTTTCCAGGCTTCATGAAAAGAGTTTTGGCTCTTTCTGTAGTGTGGGAAGCATGTTGCCTGTTTAAGTGGGAGCTGAGAAACAGTTGGGAACACAGCTGAGACCAGAGGAAGACACTTCTGTACTGTTGGATAATGAAGAACCATAGAAAAAGCCATAAAATGCCTTATGTGTCTTCCCAGACTGCTCTAGGAAAAGAGACCTGGTTGCTCAATGCATTCTTCCATTTGTCCATGTGACATGATTTCCAACCCCAACTGACTTGATGCCCTTGTTGACCTTCCTGAATTCTTAGCAGCATAGTTAAAACAGCAAGTCTGGAGAGCAAATATTTCTGCAGTTTCCCAGGAACCAAAGCTACCCAGATAGCAAAGCAGCATTCATGAGCCCTGGCCAAGGCACCTTAAGGGAAGGGCCTGAAAATGATTACTGGGCACAGTTCAGAAGATGGAGTAGGCTCTTCACTCTTGGAAGTGAACACAACAGTACTTCATTACCGGAGGTGTTGAGGAAATGAATCAGAAGTCATTAGTGAAGAACTCTCAGTTCATGCCTCCTTCAGGAAGAAGTAGCTCTTCTAGGTATCCTTAATGGAAATTGTTCTTACAACATTCCTTCAGTGTCAGGAATAGAAGCTGAATTGGTTCTCGAGGAGCGTTATCCTGCCCCACTAGACATCAGTAAATACAGGTGTAACTAACTTTTTGCTACAGGAAGGGAGGTTTTAGTTGATTCAATTCCCTTTTTTTTAAGTTATTGGCTTCTGCTGTTCCCTTTAATTATCTTTAAATGGAAGAACAAATATGACAATATATTGTATCGATTAACAAGCTAAGATTCTTAAACTGCTTATAGTCAAATTTCTTTAAATTTCTCAGGATGAAGTCACTTGACTCCAGTCTGCTTTTCAAGTGCTGCATTGGGGAGGCAAGCTCACTGACACATCTGGCCCTCCCAGATGTGTGTAGCTTTTTGCATTAATATTTGATGGCCGTGATTACTAATTGGGACATTTACATGAAAACCTTGAGTAGTTAAACTGGCTCTATGGTGTCTGGACAGCTGAGGGCAACCATGAGGACAGGTAGTGAGTGGAGTGACTGCTGGCTTCAGACAAGCAGAGTGCCAGTGCCTCTATGTAGGTGCTGGGGGCAATTTTATTTTCACAGGAGCAAAACTGTTGCCCCAAGCTGGCAGGGTGCTGGGCTGAGGTGCGAGTCACTAGGTGGCAATGCGATATGCAGGCACAGAACTGCCTGGCAGAGCTGAAGGCTGCTCGGAGCATCTGCATCCCACTTGCCCCTGAGGACAGCGCCGTTTTCTGTGGACCCACAGCGGTGTTGAGCAGGAGATCTCTGCTGTAAAAGGAGGTGAGGGCTCGTGGTTGGCCGTGTGAAAGCTGTGCTCAGTGCCTCTGGCTCCATCACTAATCCGGGCTCCATCAGGAAAACAGAGAAGGGACACAGTTCTGCTGCAGGCTGGGTAAGATGGTACATGGCACATCCTCACCTCCCTGCCCCATAGCAAGGGGCTCCTCAGGCAGAGGCCAAGCCCCCTTGCCAAGCAGCTTGGATCTTGTGGCCCCCCTACCATGTCCCTGTGAAGACAACGCTGTGACCCACGGTTGTGTAGGAGATTTTGCTAAGGTTGTGTGATGACAGGCTGGCAGTGTGTCCTTGCATAAACTCCTGGCTCTGGGAAACCAGGCTGAGAATGTTTCTCAGGAGAAGGAGATGGTCTGAGTCCCTCAGGCAGTATCTTAGTGCCGTAGATGAGGGAGCTAGATGCCTGCACAGTGTGTATTGCTGTACGTGAGCACCGCGCTGGCAGCTCTCTGCATGCTGGCGCTCCTGCCCTGACAGGATGATGCTGTCATTTGCTAATAGCACCATCCACTCTGTGCCATACACAACAATCTGTTCCCTTTAGCTTTTGTCATGAGCAGACAAGAGCAAGTCACTTGCTTATGAACATCTGTTTGCATGGAGGTCAGCAGGGTGTAGTTCAGAAACAGGGATTGTTCCAGGACCATGTGTTTCATTTGCAGTAATGTTACAGCTGATTACTTCTCAGGAAACCTCTCATCCCATTCAGAACAGCCTTTGCTTAGGCCAAATGTGGTGGTCACATCAAGCTTCCCTGTGAATGTTTCACACGGTGAACAACTTAATGGTAGCACTTGTTTTGATTTGTTGGGTGTCTTCAGTTGTTGGTGTCTGTGAGTTTTCCTTCACCAACAGCACAAGGACTCTGCTCTAACATCACACTTGGGCAGAAGCAGCTCCCCAGCAGACATATCTCTTTCTCTCCCTTTTATGCTGGATTTAAATGCATGAATCCGTATTGAAGTCCTGAGGTCATTAATTACAGAAACATTGGTCTGGAAGAGACCTTAGAAGCCCAGAGACAGAGGGCATATGCCACGGCCATGGCCAACCCCTCTGTGCCCTCCCCTGGTTCCCTCTTTTCCCTCCCAATTGCCCCTGTCCTCAAGCTGCTTCTGGTGGAACACTTCCTGGTGTTGGTAAGGAAACCAGTCATTTTGTGATGCTCTCCAGATTAATGCATATGGTCTGGTGGTGACAGATTTTAAAAGCTGTTTGTCTCATTAAAGTTTAGTTAACTCATTTCTGAAATTAGAAACTTCTATGATTAATGACTTGTGGTAGTTTGGTTTAAAGAAGATGATTGCTAATCAGGTTTGGTTTTTTTTTTTTTCCCAAATCACTTCTGAGACTTGTCTTATTGCCTTAGGTATGACACAGTGACAGTGATACTTGGTACTTCAGGGAACATAATTGGTAACGATGCAATTCGTGTCTGCAAGAACCGTGTTCGAGCAGCAATTGTAAACTACCCTCTGCAATAACAAAACACAAGGAGAATGATTTTTTTTTTGTGAATTTTCCAGTTTTAGCACAGAAACGCTTGTTCATTTTAATGGAGATCTGCCAAGCTAAAAGGCTCAAGATCAGGACTACAAATAATAGGCCACATTCATGGTGACTCTGTTTCTTTAACCTTTGTTAGTTCCTCTGAGCTGTGCTGACATGTATATAACATAGGCACTAACCTTTCCATCACACACGTGCCCACAGCTGGGATTGTGAGTCAGAAACAGCAGTTTCTCAAGGGGTTGTTTCCAGACCCACACAAGTGAGGGTGACAGCGCTGGGGGTGTTGTCACTGAAAGGACATCTGCATGGCAGCTCCTGGTGTCTGCACAGCGTGGATGCTGGAGTGTGCATGCAGGGTTCAGATCCTAGCGGTGTCTCTGCTTCCTTGCCCCGAGTCCAAGGAGAGCCGTGTAAGGGATTAATCCTGGGTTACTCAGCACCCCACGCCAACTGAGATATGCTGGGACCGAGTCTGGTGATATCCCCAAGTGGTCTGCAGCTCTTATTGCCTGTGAATTTAAAAGCCTTCATCCTGAGACTGCTTTTGGGGAGGTGGTGAGAGAGGCTTCACGTGCAGCGTCTCTGAGCCTGTGTGATGGCCCTGGTGATGTCCCTCCTCAGGGTCACACTACCCCCAGTGCATCTCTGGGGTGAGAAGTCATCTTTATTGCTCTCTCAAACCTCAGAAATAAGCAGCCAAATCCTGTTTACCTAATCTATTTACCTTCTCTGGCAGACAGTGATTCCTTTGTTAAAAAAATAAAAAACACAGTCCCTTCAGAGCCTGGATCTCCAAGATTAGTACTTTCTAAGAGGAAAATGTTTTATTTGCTTCCCCTCCACTACTTTAGTCTCTTTTTTCCCTGTTACATATCTTCTGGTTTGCTGTGATTCCCTACTTTGAAGCTGGTTATACCAGGCTACTACTCGTTGTGTAGTATAGTGGGATTTTTACACAATACTTAATTTGGTTATCTTTAAAATGACAGACTTGTCCCGTGCAGTCATACTCGACACTTCTCCCCTCCCTTTGAAAAGGAATCCTACGGGTGTACTAAAGTAAGAAGTGCTTGGGGAGTGACTCTGTGAGTATAAATAGCTGCCGAGCAAGAGCAGCACCTGCCATCTTTGATATGTCTTGCACTTCCCACAAATCACTCGTGCACACAGGGTCTGATCGCAGCTATTGTTTGTGCTAAGCTTCCTCCTACTCCTATAATCCTCCTATTTAAATGGATGGGATATTTTGCATATGGTAAGGATTTTGGGGATATAAATTGCAGCCAAGTGTTTTGTGGATATGACATGGTGTATGTGTGTGTGTTCTGCCAAGAGCAAAGAAATGGAAATGTCAACAAGCACCACACTTTAAATGGAAAGGATGTGGCTATTTCAAAAGCGCCCCAAGTCACGTACTTTGACTCTTATTGTATCATTTAAGGGGTTGCTGTTGCTTTCCAAACATAGCAGCTCTGGGCTCATGTGTAAGTCTGATAGGAGCTCTGGGTTTTGGTGGGTGCTCGTCTGTCCTGCTACTCAATGTGTGTCTGCCCAGAGGATGGCAGCGTGCTTTGTCACCAACTCAGATGTCCCCATATCTGTTACTGATGGGTCAAGAGTCAGGGTCTTGTGTCCCTTGAGGGCAGTACTGGAGGCAGGTCAGTCCCCATCACACCCCTGCTACTGGTGGTGCTTTCACAAGAGGGATGGCTTCTGCCTTTGACTGCCTACCCAAGCAGCCTCTCTCATGTCGTGGTGAGATTTCCTCCTCCTGTTCTTCCTTCCTGCAGGCAGGAGCTGATGCAGAGCACACCCCAGCTCTTTGTGCTTCACATCAGCGGAGCGGATCACAGAGTATCAGGAGCTGGAAGGGACCTTGTAAGATCATTTAGTCCAACTCCCTGCCTGAGCAGGATCACCTAGATGAAATCACACAGGAACATGTCCAGATTGGTCTTGAATGTCTCCAGAGAAGGAGACTCCACAACTTCTCTGGGCAGCTTGTCCCAGTGCTCTGTCACCCTCACAGGGGAACTTACTATGCTCCAGCTTGGACCTGTTGCCCCTTGCTCTATCACTGGCCATCACTGAGAAGAGCCTCTGTCCTCCTGACACCCTTTACATATTTATAGACATTAATGAGATCACCCCTCAGTCTCTTCTCCAAGCTAAATAGACCCAGCTCCCTCAGACTTTCCTCATAAGGAAGGTGTTCCACTCCATTGTGGGATGCCCACAACTACAGCTGGTTCAAACTGGAACCAGTTCTTAATGCCCAGGGTAAGACAAGAATGAGGAAAAAATAAAATAGAAAGAACTCTAAAAATTGAGAGCATCTGACAGCATGAGGCTGTGCAGAGGAGCGATGGCCCGTGACAGCAACATCCTGAGAAACAGGGATCGACTGGAGCCTCCTCGGATGAGAATCCCTGCTGCTAACAATGCCAGAGGCCTCATTAGTGATGGCCTCTCCAATGGTGTTACATGGGTCTGCTGCAGAGACAGCCTTGTAAAAAGGGTGTGTGTGTGTCACAGAAGTTGTAAGTGCCAGAGCCAACACTTTCTATGCAAACCCTTGTAGACAGGACTGTGTGAACTTCTTTCCCTTGGAGCAGTCCCCTTAAGTCAGGGGACAACTGGAAGAGCAAAATACCAAGCAGGCAGTAAAGCAGGGGGGTGGTAAGCTGCATTTAAGAAAGCTGTGTGTCCAGAGTATCTTGTTGCAAACATCTACCTTAATATTTCTTTTTTTTTTTTTCTTCTGAAAGAAAGACAAGCCCAGCAGTGCCGCCAGTTGTATTAGTTGTACAGAATAAGTACAGTAAGATCTCCCAGCCTGGGAAATAGGTGCAATCCTTTCTCACTGACTTCTCTCCACCTATTTCTTTGGTGGAGATGAAGATGTTAGTTTTTCCCGTGTTGAGCTGGTAAGACAAGGCAAAGAGGAGTTAGACTTTTCAGTGCTGTTGCTATTCTCTCTCAAACAAAATCCACTCTTACTATAAATTCCTTCTGCAACCTCAGCTTTATGGACATGAATTTTCACTTTCCAAAAAAGTGACTGTATTCTCCAACACTGAGTAAAACTCCAAACAGTATTTTTCTGGCTTCTGACGTTTTCTAAAGAAGTTTTCTCTAACTGACTGTAACACTTTATCTGTTTGTTTCTTTTTAGAATATACCACCTACTACTTTTGTATCTATTTTAATCGCCTTCAGCCTTATGAAGCCAATATATGGATAAAAAAAACATGCCATGGTTTTGTCTATGCCTGCTAAAAAAGCCTTAGGTGTGTAGTTGTATGTACTCCTCTGCTTTGTGAAACAAAGAAAAGCCGAGTTGCTACATAAGAATCTACAAGGATTTGACTGTTGATGTGATATATTCTGATCATTTGGCATTTGGTTGGCAGCCGGCTCTGAGGGGCAGAGATTTTATTGAACTCACAGTTTGAGCATACCACTGCTCCTCTGTTGTCGTGTTTTGCTTCAGACACAGCCAAGGTTGGGTTTATATGCCAAAAGGAGGGACTCATGCAGGGGTTACCCAACCTAGTCCATGTTCAGTTGTCTGCTTGACCCAATGTGATTCACCCTCAAGCTTGAAGTGGCACAGCAAAATCCTGCTTAAAAACTGCTCATGCTCCGAGGGTATTCCTGGTCTTCCAATGTTTAATCAGACCCTCAAACCCTCCCCGTTTCATGGGACAATGTTCTGGCAGACCGAGGCTTTTCCTCCAGTTTCTCCAAGGTGTTAAGGAGGATCTACATAGTTCCTCCAGCTGAAAATGCGCCGGATGATTTGCAGTGGTGTCGTTAGGCCGACAAGTCCACAGCGAGGAGAGGGGCTGTGGCACACGGGGGAGGGTGCTGGTGGGGCGGGGGCAGGCGGAGGGAAGGCGATGCCGCTTGCTATTTAAATCGGCAGCAGATGTGTCGATACGCCTCTGGCGTTCCTCAAGATGGCTCGGGGAGCCTGAAGTTTATAAATGATTCTTCTGACTCCTGCTAATTTTAGCCTTGGAGTGTTTACAAACATAGCAGCATTTGTCTCTGCTCGTGATCCAGAAGGATTTCAGTCCTATCCCTGCTGGCATATTCCCTAGAGAAAAAACAAAAGGGGATACAAAATAGCGATAGCTATTAAAAGATGCTGAGGGAGCATTGAGATTGGAGGCATGGAAAGCTAAATCTTGTGGTTATAAATAATATATCTGCAGATATCATGGTGTCACCAGAAAGCAGAAAGATATACACCTAGGAATAATTTTGGAGGGGGCAAGTGGGGAGCAGGGAGCTGATCCTGAATGCACCACTTCTTAGTGATGCTCTAAGGTGCTACCTAGCAATGGCTCAAGAAAAGGATGGAACATGTCAAGAAAAAAATCAAGTTGAACCTAGGTTTGGCAGCTGTTTCCAGCATCAAGCCTGGGTGCTGCCCTGCCTCAGCCAAAACACTGAGTGTTGGTGCACACCGGTTACTATGTATAACATCCCTGACCCGAATGCACCATTAAGCTACTGCTTTGAAATGAGGCAAGAGCAGAAAGTTAAAAAAAAGAAAGAAAAAAAAAAGCAATTATGTCAACACAGTTTGTATGGAGCTTTAGAAAAAGATTTAAAAACACACAAACCAATTTAAAATTCTTTCCCTTTCAGAGCCATGACCTCCAAATGCGGTTCTTTGAACTGGGAACATCTTCTGAAGTGTTTGTGGTTTTCTACAAAGGATGAGCAGGCAGAATCCTCCCAGGTTGGTGCAGTAAGGACCTGCACTCAATGCCAGTTTGAAGGAGAAAGGCCATTGTAGCTACATGCTCTGCCTTGAACAAATCCCCCAACTTACCCAAGTCTGCTCTGTAGAAAAAGTCTCCAGGTCATGCAATGCTTGGCTTTCGGGGCTAAAGCTTTGCCTCTCCTTAAAGATCAAGCTAGCTACTAGACCACTGTCACAGCCAGCCACTGTGGGCTGTGGGAGTTCAGCAGGTCATGAGGACTCATGCAAGTCTATAAAAACCAAAGGGGAAAGTCTTTGTCTTTTCTTTCCTTGTGCTCACCCATGACAGAGTGTGCGTCGTTCATTTCACCAAACTTGAGAAGAGTGACAACCTCATAAGATGGCTAGCTGTCGAACAACTGTCTACCAGAGGTAATATGGGCAGGATTTTGAGACAGAAAACTTCTTTTGTAGTCACATTCAGACTTCCCAGGCATAATAAGATCTGTGTAAGCATTTCTTCTAGATGATAGAACCTGAGTGAATGGCATGAAGCTATGACAGGGAAGGTTTAGGTTGGATATTAGGAAGAGGCTCTTTACTGAGAGGGGTGTCGAGCACTGGAACAGGCTTCCCAGGGAAGTGGTCACAGCACTGATCTTGAACAAGGTCAAGAAGTGTCTGGACAATGTGCTCAGTCCCCTGCTCTGACTTGTCAGGCCTTTTGTGGAGCCAGGAGTTGGACTCGATGGCCCTTATGGGTCCCTTCCAATTTTCAAGTGATAATGCACAGATTGTCTTAAAATACTGTCAGCGATTCCCATAATTATATTGCATTTGCTGAGTAGTATTTGTGTAACTACAGGCATCCCTCAAACACATTTTGCCAAAATCCACTTATTTCAGAACTTTGTGGTATATTTCAGGATGTTTTTGTTTCGGTAAATCCAGGATTTAAACCCAAGGTCTGTGAGCCTTTAAAAGGTTTCTTAGCTGAGATTGCATGCGAGATACAGTCTTTGTACATGAAACTACTACTTTTCAGGGTTTTCTAGAGCTGTAAGAAGATTTCTATTTTTTTCTTTACTTAGACACCAATGCTAATACTGCAAATCTGTTACTGAAATGCTGGCCTTTGTAAACCATGATCAGTCTAGTTTAGCAGATATAATGAAATGCAGAGACAAAAGAGACAAATGCAGGCCTGAAGACTGATCTATTTTGGACTTTCAGTAATCTGGAAGACTTTGATCTTGAGTGCTAAAGGCCTTCCATCAGGGTGGTGCTCGATCCAGCAGCCTTGATCAGGATTTGCTTTGCAGCTTGCAAAGCTTGATCAGCCAGAGGGATCATTGCATAGCAGTGCGAGATGCTCCGTTTCCCAGGCGCTAAGCACATTCCCCACCCTGGAGGAGTAATCCAAAGTGCCAGGGTTGCAGCACAGAATACTTGATGTCCATTAATTTTATTTGAAATGGTTTGCTGTAAAGAGGTGAGAGATTCACTGTGTGAGCACAATCATTATCCTTTACTGCTAGCGTCTGCTTAGGGCTTCTCTGTTTATCAGACTGAATTATGTCGAGAAATTAAACTGCAATCTCCATACTATCCATTAGCTGGAACTCTATTTGCATATAGCAGTTGGGTTTTGGCAATCAAAAAGAGTAAGACTCTGCACAGCAAGCTGCCTGCCAAAAGAAGATCCTCTGTGTAGCGCTTATGACTGCGTAGGAATAGGAATGGTAAAAATAAAATGGGGACCAATTTAAGCCTCCAGTAGGACAAGGAGGTGCCTGCTGGAGAATAACAGGCTGTGTGTTGGCCCTGTGTTTAGTATTAATCTCATCTGTAAATCTTTGTGGGCTTTGTTAAAACACACAACTGGGAGTAAAGAAATTTGTCCTAGCTTTCCAACTACAATGGTGGCAGGCCAGGTAATGTGGAGACGCGTGACAGATTTATCTGGACTGATTTTATAGACATCGTTACAAAGCAGTGGCAACTAAACCTTAGACGTGGTTATTTAATCATTTACTTACTTTATCCTAATGCCATAGATACCCCCAGCTGCCAGTATGAGTATAAAAATATAATTTGGAATGAGGAGTAAGTACTTAAAGCGGTGAGACTTTGTCATATCTGGAATCTCAAATTTAAGGCTTGACCCTGCTCCACCTGAATGCAGGGACAGTTTTCTTCAGATTTAGCTGGGAACATACCAGTAAAGATCATGACAAAGCTAATTTAAACTTGCTGGACTGTTTTAGAGGCATAATGTAAAATTTCTGCTATATAAAAGAGCAGAATCTGGACCTTTTACAAACTGCTGCCTGCAGAGAAGAGAAAATTTCAACTTGAGAGTAAGCCAAAGAACCAAAGAGAAAGCACACAGAAGAGCAATGCTGCTACCATATCTATGTGAGCTCCAGAATTCCTCGGGGGATATATGTCTCTGCAGATATTTTATGAGGATAAGAAAAGCATGTTCATGGCTCGAGAGTGAGTTTTATGGACAAACCGTACAGCTATTGGACATTAAGCAGCAATAGTTGTGTGGTATACAGGCACTTGAAGTTTACAGTTTCAGGTTGTAAATGATACCAAACTTATCCAAGCCTGTGCCAAGTCTGAACCTTCTGGGAGATGTTTCTGGGGGAATAAATACCCTCAGCAGAAGCACAGCTCCATGCAGCATGTCAGCTCTGCCTACCCTGGTTCCAGAGAGTGACCCTGAGCTGCAAGTATTCAGAGAGCCCAAATATGATCTGGTGTGTGTGTCTCTCGACTGCAAAAGCCTCATGTTTCACTTCACACTTGGAGCTTGTGAGACCTTGCCATGCTTGGGGCAATCGCGGTTGTCCCTCTGGGCAGGGAGCTCAAGGAACCATAAAAGGGTATAGATGATGTTCCACTGTTTGAGCTGCCTCACTGGCTTGTTGCCTCTCAGTTTAGATGACTCCTTTACAATCTTGGGATGAATGAAAGGTATGTTAATTCGAGCATTTACTATATTTGACTTTAAATCATGCCCTCACACCAAAGAGTCTTGAATTAAAACCCTCCCGAGCCACTCAGGTGCACATGGCAGCATCTGCACAGCACACATCAGACTTCTCTGTATTAAAAGTCACAAAATCTTCTTCCTCTGGGCATCTGATTCATTCAGAGATGCAGAAATTGTTTCTAATTCAGAAACACAGAGAATGCTGTCAGTGAGAGGCACAGGCTCTCTGTCAGGAGCCAAGGTTCTGCGCAAGCCTGGCTGTGGTGTGTAGCGTGTTGCCTATCATCTGAGTGCTTCTCAGCTTTCAGCACTATAGCTGCAAAGCAAGGAGGTGATGCTTTTCCCTCTTAGACTTGAGAAAGCAACGTAGAGACGTGAAAGCTCAGATTCAGCTTTAAATATTTGTGAGTTAGCAAAATTTTATCGCAAAGCCCGATTTTTTGTGATTTACCCCAAATCCAGAGGACCTCACATCAAAGCCAAGAACTGATGAGGGAATCTGAAGACTTAAGTCAGTGTCCCAGCCCCAAATAATACCCTCTCCACTAGAATACTTGAGCCATCAAGGTAGCTTTAAAAGTAAAGGCTGTGCAAACTGTATCTGGGCTGCAATAAGCCATCACGCAAATCCCCTTATATTTTGCATGCATAACACCATATTTCATTACTGTTTTAATTGACACTTCTAAGCCTTGCAAACTAGTAAGGGGAGAAATGAACTTGATTCAAAACAGCAGGATTGGCTCTGTGCCCACCAGTAGGTTCGGTTCCTCCAGTGTTTAGTTTGAGCATCTAGGCCTCATTTGGCCAGTGTAATAACTACTCCTATAAGATTTAACAGCTCTCCTGGCAAAGGTGAGAGTGGCTAATGCAAGGCAAGTTCTCTGTCAGTACTGAGCACAGCTTTATCAGTGGCCTCTGGTGCTGGAGACACCTTGGAGCAGAAGTGTAAATTGTCTGCAACTCTCAGCAGAGTCACTGCAAACAGCTTTGACAATCAGGGTCTAAACTGTATGGGACAGATGAAATCTCCTTGCTGGAGCTCACCGCTGCTTCTGACACTGCTCAGCTGAACCACTGGAGTTTTTCCTCCCTCCCCCTTGGCTTCTAGCTCTGGTTTCAGTGGTTTGAGTTTGAATGGGGAGAATCAGCCAAGAGACAGACTGAGTTTTTGATCCTCCTGGCAAGTCGCAGAAAAAGCTCCAGTAAACCAGCCTTGTCATGAGAGCACCCCGAGTCTACTGTCATCAGAGGGTTCCCTAAATCTCTCTGAAGCAAAGCTGACTCTGCCAGGAGCACAGAGCTCGTTCATGGTACAGAGAGATGCGGGGACATCTGGAGAAGCTCTGCTAGAGGACTTGGGCTTCAGTTTTGTGCTCTGTGCATTTCTTAGGGGAAAGTCTTTCAATAAGTTTTCTAAAGGACAGCTTTGTTCCCGGCTTGAACAGCCCTGAATTTCCTCATCACACCTGACCTGAGTGAGGTGGGGATGGCATTTAATCCCGTGCTGTGGTCCAGCTGTGGCCCATTCTCTGCTCACCCAGGTGATGTCCTGTCTCCTGGTAGCCCTTTGCTTGGGGCAGGAGCAGGACCCCGCTGGCAGTGGTAAGTTGATCCGCCTTCAGCTGTCCCGGAGCAAGGAGAGGGTGAAGGGGGAGGAATTCGGCTCCGCTAAAAATAGCGGTCGAGCAGCCCCTGTGGTTGCTACCTTAGGGCTGGGCAGAGACACCCCCCCCCGCACCCCGACGCGGGGGTTGAGTTTGCGGGTGCGGTGCCCCCCCTTGTCGAGAGGGCAGGGTAAGCGAAGGAGCGCCAAGAGGCCACGGGGATGGCCGTGGCCGGAGCGTATTGCCTTCTTCC
>VXBZ01005897.1:79813-91321 GCA_013399135.1 Heliornis fulica | reverse complement strand
CCCCGCAAGCGAGAAAGAGCGGCGCCTAAATTGCTCGTCGTCTCCCCATCTCATTACTCGCGACTTCTGAAGACGGGTATTTCCAAAGGCTGCTATGAAAGACTCGTGAATGGAGCCCCCCCGGATGAGATCAAAGCCCCAGGGCTGGGACGCCAGGGTGTGCCGGAGGAGGGGGCGAGCGGCCGCGGCGCCGCAGGATGGTGGGGGGGAGCCTTCCTCCCCTGCTGCCGCTGCCCTCCATGTTTCCCGGTGTTGCTGCCGCCGCTGTCTGACCCATCTTGCAATGGAGACCAGGGACGGCGGCCGGAGCCCAATGGCTGAAACCGAGACAAGTGAACTCCATCGGTCACAGTTCGGCCACTCTCCCAAAATTCGTATTCATAAAGGGGCTTATTCCAGCCGGGACCTCTCCGGACGCCTCGAATTGCGGATGAACAGGCGGGTTCCCCATCGCTCAAGTTCGCTCCTTGGGTCTCTTCCCTGCCGGTGCCGCGGCATCGCCAGCGTGGCAGGCCACCAGCAGAAGGGCCGAGGACAAAGGCAGGAGGACAGAAGTTGTGCCACTTTCCCTTCCCGCTGTCTCCCTTCAAACGCGGGCTGCTTCCCTCCGCTCGGCGACGAATTCGGCTCCGGGCAGCGTTCCCACCACCGGCACCCGGGCGCCCCATCAGCGGCACGGAAAGCAAACTCACAGATGGTAAAATAAGAGAGTCGTGTAGG
The DNA here is from genome assembly GCA_013399135.1 of Heliornis fulica. Taxonomy (NCBI): domain Eukaryota; kingdom Metazoa; phylum Chordata; class Aves; order Gruiformes; family Heliornithidae; genus Heliornis; species Heliornis fulica. The sequence goes on along the minus strand of VXBZ01005897.1, from coordinate 90,601 downwards.
GTTCAAAGAGACCTTCTATGTCAATTGTTATATTATTAGGTAAACTCTAAGACGAAAATCTTTTAATCCACTGTGGCTAATCCAGTCCACTTTTGTTGGCCAGGACATATTCAGCACCAACAAAAGGCTCTGGCCGACGGACACCGGCATACATAATGTATTTATAACTGCGGGAGCCGGCTCGGCGGCAGAAAGAGCCGCTGCCTGGGCCAGCACCGGGGGCCGGGGCGGAGGATTTGCCCGACTTGTATCAGTTTTATTTTCATTTCAAAGAGCCCGGCTGATATTTGCACTGTGCCGCTAACCCGGGGGAGCACAAAGAGGGAAGGGATGTTCCCAGCCCCGACCAGCCCCCAAACCCCGTTGGGACCATCGATGCCTCCGGGGCCCGGGCAGCACCGGGGCAGTGGTGGCAGAGAGGGCTGTGAGGGTGGGTTTGCCTCATGCCTGGCCTTGGGGTGATGGTTCCCGTGGGGAGTTGGCAGCCAGGCACGGCTGGGGTGGCTCTCCGAAACGTCTGGGCCAGCTGGGTCCCCTGGGACTTACCCTGGGAAGGCGCCGTTGCCCTGGGATGGAGGGAGTCACCTTCCTGCGAGGACGTGGGACAAAACTGACATGAGGAAGGAGCTGCACAGGGCTGGTGCTGCCAGAGGGAGAGCAGCGTGTGGGGACACCTTGTCCTCCGAACCCGAGGAACGCAGAGACCAGGGACGAGAAACCTGGAACACCAATAAACCCCAAAGGCAGCAAAGGGCAGGTGGGCCGTGAGCGCGGACCGTACGGCCACAGCCTGGCCGGCGCGGGGCCTTCTGACGCGAGGAGGCGGGAGCTGGTGGGAACAAGCTGACACGGGTTGAGGCAGTGGCTGAGGGCTGCTGGTTGTGGATGCTAGAGGTGATGAGGGGACACGGGCCAGCCAGGTCCTTCAGGCCATAGGCACGGCCCGTCCTGAGCCAGGGGCTCCCTAGACAGGGGCTGGGGTCCCCTGGGGCAGGAGGGAATGGAGAGGGCAGATGGGCAGGTTGGGCTGGTGGGCCAAGATGGTGATTGGAGATGGCTGTGAAACATCTGGTTGGCTGGGTGCTGGTGGCCATGGGATAAGGATGGGACTGAGCCAGCAGAGACCTCTGTGGAGGGGAACCAGGGTCGCTGCTATGGGTGATCTGTCTCAGGAGCTCGTGGTCATCCCAGGATGCCAAAAATGTCCTTACTCCCACCATGGGCAGCTCGGTGCTGTCCAAGGCCATTGGCTCAGGTGCAGCCATGAGGATCTTCAGTAGGACCACAAAAAGGAGACACAGCAAAGGTGGGACCGAAAAAGCCCAGAGACCTTGCCTGGGGCTCGGTCCTCATAACAAGGGGCAGCAGAGAGGAGCTCTTTTCCAAGGAATTGGGGGTCACCACACCCCAGGATGCTCCCCAAGGGGGACGGGGTGCCCACAGGAGCAAGTGACCCAGCAGGAACGGCCTCTGAGGGATTTGACTGTTACTGCAAGTGTCAGGTCAAGCTTCCCCACGTTGGCTGCGCTCACAGGTACCTGGAGTCCCCAGAGCTCCAGTCCTCCTCAAGAGCGGAAGGGAACGGACACACACTGAGAGCAATTCAGTGCAAAGCCAAGAGTCACCAGCCCTGGACAGTCCATCCTGAGAGCCACCAAGGCAGCTGAGGGATCAGAGATGTGGATGCTGCCACTGTTCCAGAGGCTGGAGCATAACTGGGGCTCACTGAGCCTCGACGCCCAACCCAGCCCGTTGCTGTAAGCACTGACAAGGTGTCCTCAAAGCTCCTGTCTGCTCAGCGTGGTCCAGCCACAGGTCCAGCCAGTGCAGGAGGTGTCAGGCCAAAGGGACACACAAGGAGCACAGAACACCCAGAAGACACGGGATGAGAATTCAGGGAGAATCATCCATCTCCATCAGGCAGAAGTTTAATGGTAGGGGGTGCAGAGGTGCCACACTCTGGGCAGCTGGTGGACACAAGGCTGAGATAAAGGTGATCGGTGTTGGAGATCTGAAAACACCTCTCCATTGGGAAAAGGGAGCCATGGATCTCCTCTGTAGGCAGCTCTGCTCCATGTCCCGCTACAGGAGAAGGCTCAGGTGGGCTGGGACAGCTTCAGCATGGGCTGGGGTGTCGTGGGAGAGCTGCTCACAAGCTGGCTCATCTCCAGATGCAGCCCATGGGTGTTCACCCCACCTCATGGAGCTGGGAGGGTCAGAGAGATGTGGGAAGGATAATCCAAGTCCAAGTCAAGCTCATCTGTGAACGTGGTCTCCACAACACATCCTTAGCACACCGTGGAAGCTGCTGCCACAGGAAGATGCTAAGTCCAAAGTCTGGTACATTCACCGCCACGTGACTTCCCATGCTTTGACCAAGTGTGGCTCTAAGGGGTGAGGGTGAAACACCATTAGGCTGGTCCCTGTGCCAGCAAGACCATTGAAGGACTTGTTGAGACCACATCTGGAATATTGTGTCCAGTTCTGGGCCCCTCAGTTCAGGAAGGACATAGAACTCCTTGAAAGAGCCCATGGGACAACAACTCCACAACATCCCTGGGACAGGCTGCCCAGAGATGTTGTGGAGTCTCCTTCTCTGGAGACATTCCAGACCAATCTGGACACGTTCCTGTGTGATGTAATCGAGGTGATCCTGCTTGGGCAGGGGGTTGGACAACATGATCTTTTAAGGTCCCTTCCAACTCCTGACTCTGTGATTTGTGTGTGACTTCTGGCAGAGATGCATTAATAAGAGAAGACCCAGAAGGATGGCTGAAGCCAGGAATACACCCTCTGTGAGGAGACCAGGATGGCCCAGCACCCCACGGTCAGAAAAGCTGAGACTGTGGGGATCGGGCTGCTGTCTGCTCCCACCATGGGGGAAACGAGCTGTGTAGGCTGAAGGACACGGCTGGTGTGAGCAGGAGTGGTGTGACATGGCTGCAGGCGGGCAGGCTGGACACCAGAAGGTGGCTCCAGCCCTGCAGAGCAGGAGGTGGCAGCAGCCTCTGTGTCCTGATGGGAACAGGGGCCGAAGAACTGTTTTAAGGAAGACAGTCCAAGGGTTGGAGCCTGCAGGAGATGGGACACAGCAAAGCTTGAGACACCTGCCCAGCCTGACACTTACATCTCTCTCTCGAGGTCCTTGCTCTCTCATCCCTCATGATGGATCACCTATGTGTCCCCCAGCTCCCAGCCATCCTGTCCCAGAGAGGACTTGGCTCTGCCGCCAGTCTGCCCAGTCTGGTGTGGGATAGAGAGCTACCAAATGGTGAGCATGAGCAGAAAGGGGCCACCAACAGTGCCAGAAGTGCTGGCAGAAGGGGATTGGGAATCTCATGGCAAAGATCCACCACCAGGGCAGCTTTGTCCTGGCTGTGGAGCAAATCTTAGACCCCTCCAAAGACAGAGACACCCCCCACCTACACTTCTCCAAGTTCCCTCCCACAAGGAATGAATCTGTGAGTAATTTCCCCAGTCTGTGTCAGCGCAGCTCCGACACTCTCCACATCTCAGTGCTAGAAAGTCTTGAGGTCAACACCAAGATGATGCCCTGGGTTGGGCTTATGCTGGGGCAGCTAAAGCAGCAGAAGCCTTGGGAGAGTCTTCCACAGCAAGGTGAATAAGTGGCACCTGCTGAGTTTCCCCCACCAGCCTTGGTTCACTGAATAGGAGCAGCAGAGCCTCACCAGTCACCTTGTCCCCACAGCCTCATCCCGCTGCCACAGCCCCACCAACCCCAGTACACTTGGGTGTCCTCAGCTGGTCTGCAGCTCTCCAGCCACAGCAGGGATGGTGCAGCAGGAGGGCCTCCTCCTCCTCCTCACCACACCTCTGGGTGCCGGTGACATGGCGGTGCAGGGGTCCTGTCCACCAGCTCAGCCAGGAGGGTTGGCCACCGCCAAGGAGATGGGAGTGGGTTTTTTTGTTTCTTGCTCTGCAGAGAGGCCACCTCAAAGGTGGGAAAGGAGGGCAACCCCCAACTGGGGCTGGAGGTCTTGGGTGTGCTGCTGGGAAGTAGGAGGTCAGGAAAGGGGTGGTGGAGGCTGTGGTCCCAGCAGGGGCAGGGAGAGACCTGGGCCAGGCTGTGGTTGTGTTACTGGAGAGCTACAAGAGCGGGGGCTCCCAGAAATGCCCTGCCTGAAGGGGTCCCCTAGCCGGGCTGGCCTGGGGCAGACCCAGTCCCATGGGACAGCAAGGTCTCCTGGTGCTGGCTGTGACCTCCCACAGGCACAGCTGTCCTCTGCAGCAATGAGCCACAAGTGTCTTCTCAGCTCAGGTGCTCCAGGACACAGCATCTCTCCAAGGAGAATCTGGGGCATCTAACACCCTGAGGAGCATGAGGAGACCTGGAACCCCACTCTTCAGGAGAAATAAGGAGTGGAAATGCTATGGGGCTTCCTTCAGCTGCGCCTGGTGCAATCATGATGACCACCCCCAGGTCTGGATGGGTTCTGGACCTGCACACACCATCCAGAGCCTCAGCTGCTGTGGTCACTCCATGGGCTGGGAGCTCTCCTAGGGAAGGACAACGACGAGTTGACACCTGAACAATACCTGTCAGGTAAAAGCATTTCCAGAGCTTGTCCCAGGTGCTTGAGTGTTTCTGAGGCATCCTCATGAGTCTTGCTGCACCCAGCAGAACTGGCCATAAGCCCAGAGGCCACGAGGAGGGCTCGGCAGAAATCAGAATTGCGTCATAGACAGCTCGCTGACCATCTCCCACACCTCTGGGAAGATCCTCACCAAGGCAGATGCACTGACCAGGAGCCTCATCCCAGGTGAGAACTGGGAACCAGCAGTGTGTAGCCAACTGGCCACCAGCAGGTCACCAGATGCTGTCCAAAATGTGGTCAACAGACCTTACAGCACAAAACTCCTGGCTCCTTGGGAGAACTGACCCTCTGGGACAGGTGAGCCAGGAGTGTGGGGACAAGCTCTTGCTCTCCGAGCTGATTGGGATCGTATCAAAACAGGCTGGCAGGCTGTAGGACAGACATCAAGGCATCTCCCAGCTTGCTTTCACCAGCCAGGCTAGTGACCACATCTAAGCCAGAAGATCTTGCCCAGCGTTGCAAAACAGATCAGCAAGAGTGGAGCAACCAATATCTCCATCAGTGCTGGCAGCACCTCCACCCAGCTCCCAGCCACCCAGCTGGTTGGGGTCACCAATGGTGAAGGAGCTCTGCCTCTGCAGCTGGGATCACACAGTTGGGATTGGCATGAGCTGCTGGGGACAACCCTGCTGGCATGGATCGGCCGCCTCAAGACAGCCGTTGTCACTGTGACCCTGTGTTCCTCCTCAGGGATGATGGTCAGTGTGTGCCCACCTCATCCCGTCCTACCCCAGGGATGCTGGAGCATCAGCACAGCGGGCGATGCCCTGGGTGGGACTTGGGGATCGGGGACAGCCCGAGGATGTCCCCTTCCCCACCACAACACTGCTGCTCTGCTGTCTCCTCCCCATCTCTGTATGGTGGGACCAGCTCTGTAGCAGTACCCGCTCTGAGCCCCATGTTCAGGGACGGGATGGTCCCAGCATGGCTCAGGGCAGGGGACAGCCCACTCCAGATATCTCCATCTTGTGGAGAGCCAACATATGGAGTGTGTCCTTCAGGACCATGGGAGCAGGACCCCTTCCCATGAGAGGGATCAGAGCATGTCCCTGCCAGACCCGTCTGCCCTGCAGGCATCTCCGGGCAGGGTGGTTCTGGCAGGGATAAGCTGACACCTCTTCTCTCTACAGAGCGGCGCTGCTGGGACACGTGTGGACAGCGTCCCATCCCCGGCCCCCCGAGAGGAGCGACGAGCCTGGTGGTCTGGAGAATGGAGAGGCAGGCCCAGGGAGGACCCCAAAGGTGGGTGTGGTAAGGCGTGCGGGGCAGGTTGTCACCCACCTTCACCGGCCAGCGATGAAGAGCATCGGGCCTTGGCGATGCTCTCTGAGCGTGTGCGGTGGCTTTCAGCAGAGACCGGGGGAGTCATGGGGGCTTGGACCTGGCAGGGGGCTGGCAGAGCCTCTCTGCTCTACCAGACATGGGCAACTCTTCCCCAAAAAGTGGCACGGGGGCTGGGTGGAGGGCTGGGGGACACCAAGGTCCAGGCATTGGCTTGTGCGGTTCTCTCCTGTGCCGTGGCCCAGAGTGGATGCACCACATGTGGCATGTGCCACATCCTTGTCCCCTGGCAGGGACAGGTTCAGCAGCTGCCTCCCACCTGCTCCCACCCTGTGAGAGGTCCTTGTCCAGGTGATTTCAAGGTTTAAGGACTTGAAATTCAGCCTCAGACCTCGTGTGTAGCCTCAGCCCCACAGCTCCTGCCATGTTTTGTGAAACCCCTGGAGCATCACCAGGCAGTTCATCAATCACAGATGAGTTTCCAGAAGGAAAACCCCCTTTTTGGGAGGGGAAACACCATGCTCAGGGACTCCGTAACCCAGCAGGGGACAGTGAAGTGGAGCTGGGGGAAGAGGGCTTGGTCCCGTGGCAGGCACAGTGGGCAGCACCAAGCAGGGATGAGCTGGGGCTGAAGGCAGAATGAGCCCCCAGGCAGAACAGTCCGGGGTGCCAGGATGCTGCAGAGACTCTGGGTGATGTGCAGTGCTTCCCTCTGCCCTATGGACATCTGCATCACCACAGGCAAACACTGGCAGCTGCAAAAACTGCTGCCCAAGCTGGCCCAGGCCCTCCTGCCCTTGCCTTCCTGGAAGGAGGTCACCTGGGTGGATGGATGGAATTTCTATTACTTTTCATGCAAGCAGTAAAATCTTCACCTTGTTCAGCCCCGTACCTGGCAGGGGGGATGCCCAGGGAATGCCTGGTGTACCCTGGGGATTTGCAAATGAGCACCTGTGTGGGAATGGGAGTAGACTGGGAAACTGGGATGACTGTGCTGGAGGGGAAGGACCTGAGTGCCCAGAGCAGCCACATCCTTCCCAGAACAGCAGGCTCAGGCGTGGGCATTGTAAAAGGGCATGTGGGCGTGGGCATGTGAGCAAAAGGCGTAAGCGTGGTGTCCAACAGCGCTTCCTCTCTTTGCCCAGTGCTGGAGGTAAAGCCAAGGCAAGCTGGCAAATTCAGGTGTGTTCACCTCTTTTGGGATGGGGATTCTGAAGCAGAGTCCACTCAGGCTGCTCGTGGGGACTGGAAAAACAACTCCTGCTGCTCCGCGGATGCTGGGAGGGGCTGACATCATCAGGATGGGGAGATATCTTTGGACCTCCTGCAAGAAGAGATGCTGTGAAGGTTTCAACCATCATTGTCTGGTTCAGCTCTCACCCCCAGACCACAGCACAATCTGTGAGCATCCTCACTGCCCATGTTCTCTGCTCTGTCCCTCAGGACACCACAGGCCAGCAGCTCCCAGCCCAGTTGTGTCCATGGCTCCACCTGCTCATCACCTCTGTGGCAGTGCCGTGGGGCTGCCGGTGCCCTCTGTCCCCAGTGCCACAACGCCAATCCTTTCCCCTTGACTCCCAATACATTTTCTACCTCCCACCCAGCAAATGTCATCCTGCCAGCAGCCTGAGAGGGAGCTATCAGCCTCCTTGACGACCCTGGGACAGCGTTTTAGCCAAATCCCAACACATGCCTCGGAAGAGAGGGTGCTCCAGGCGAGGGGGGCCGCGGTACACTGAGGGTGCTCAGCTGCCCTCTGCCAGTGCCAGCAGTGGGGGCAGGACCCCACTCTTGAGGGTGCTTCTGCTCCTGAAAGGGTCTTTGATAAAACCGGGATTCGGCACCGCCTCTGACCTTGCAGGGGCCTTGGAAATCCCAGCCGAAGGTTGAACAGCACCATCTAGTGCACTCCGTCCCGAAGCCACCCGCGCCGGAGGGATGCCGGCTCACCCNCTGGCCGCCAGCATCCCGCCTGGCTTCGGCAGAGGCGGTGAGTCGCCACGATGAGGAGAATTCATTTGAGATGTTCTTGGCCTTCGCAGAAGCAGTCTGGAAACCTTGCAGCTCCCAAGCCAACTGGGCAGGGAACTGATGGTGTCACCAGAAAATCTCCCTCTGCAGCTCCGACAGGTGGGAGTGAGGGGCTTGCAGGGGGGCTTCACACATCGCGCCACGCAAGGATTGCATGCACAGCGTGGACATGGCCCCAGACGCTTTAGGCCATGGGCTGAGTGCAGTTCCTGCATCACCAGCGTTTGCTGGCTCTGCCAGGCAGAAATGAAGGTGTGTGCTGGGAGCTGGGGAGTACACAGCGTCACAGCCTTGCATGGGGACCAGCCTCCCACGGGGACCAGCCTCCCACGGGGACCAGCCTCCCACGGGGGCCAGGCTTGGCCTCAACATGACACTGGGTCTGCTCAGACATCACAGGCATCTCAGCCCTGGAGGTTTTGGGGCAGCGTAAGGCAGGACCAGATGATGAAGAGGGAAGAAACAGCCTGCTTTGGTTCACTGGCCTTTGATGAAAGACCTCACGGGATGACTCTTCCCCTGCATAGCCATGGGTCCCGTGGTCTCCTCATGTAAAACTGGAAGTAGCTGGCGCTGGTCACCGGGGACCTGGCTCCTCAACATGGGTGAACCAAGGTGTGAAAGGCAGGGAGGGGTTCCCGGGAGAGCCCACGGCTCCCCCAGCCCTGCTCCACCCTGCCAGAGGACTAGAAAATAGCAAGGCAGCAGGGGAGTCTGCAGGGGCTTCGCCTCTTCTAGCCCTCACAGGGCAGCTGCCTTTGCTGGGTAGGGCAGTGCTGGCTCCGCTTTCTCGGGGCACGAGGAGGGAGCGTGCACGGAGCAATCCCGTGCTGCTGGGAGGGACCCACTGGTTGGGCTGGAGCCGGCTCTTCACCCTGGGCTGTGTCCCCTGAGCCGGGAATACATGTCTGGGAGCTGGTGGGGGCAAGAGAAGCCCCCAGGAACATCTTCCCTCCAGCCTGGCCACAGGGAGTACTAAGCAGACATGGGGCATGCCAGGCCACCCATATCCTGGTGCACCCAGACCCATCACCTCCACCCACTCGGTCACTCCTCTTTCCATGGAGAAATCTGTCTCTGGTTTCTCATGCAAGCTCTGTTTGGGCCACGAAATCTTGCTGGGCCTTTCTCTGGGAGATGAAAAGCTCTCTGATACCTGATCCTCTCTCTCCCATGAAGCCGCTCAAGCACTGTAGCCAAGGCATCTCCAGGGCTCCTTTGAACCAGCTGAGAATGCTGCGGTTCTCAGACATCCTCCAGCAAAGCAGGGGGCAGTTTTAACTCTTCCCCTCCTTCTCTCCTATTTGTCAGTATCCTTTCTGAACCCCTTCTGTGGCAGCAGCCAGCCCTGTCCTGGCCAGGACATCCCCCTAACCACCACCTAACCAAGCCCCCAGACCATCCTTGGCAGAGTGTCTGTTTCCAGCAGAAGGCTCCTGAGCTCAGCAGAGGGATCCTTTGGCAGCTGCTCACATTCAACCACGTTTTATTTGCCCAGGACGCAGCTTATGAAGTTTTCTACAGCTGTCTTGACCTCGTCCGTGTCTCCTGCCCCTCTCATTTCCCTGGCCTCGGCGTTTTTCTCAGCAGGGCTTTTTAATCTATTTCTAGACCATTGATGGAAATGCTGAATAGCGTCGGGCTTCCCATCCAAGCTCCGGACACCCACTGAGAGCACTCCCATTCTGCGGGGATTCCCCATTGATGGCTGTTGGTCTGCCAGCTCCCCATCCCTTTAAGGTGTCTCTCTTGATGTTGTATTGTGCTAATTTTTAATCAGAATACTATATGGATTAAGTCACATGCCTGAACAGAGTCCAGGTCTATTATTTCTATGCCATAACCTTTATCAGCCAAACTTGTAATCTCTTCAAAGGATGACATCAGAGTTTGACAAGAGCTATTTTCCAGAAACTAGGCTGGTTGCATTAATTATATTCCCATCCTTTAATTCTTTACCAGCTGAATCCCTCATCAGCTTTTCTATTATTACACCCGAGATCAGTGTTGCACAGCTACATATAAATCAGCTCCAAGCATCGCTCGCATGAGAGTGCAAGGACCTTCACCGTCCTGCTGGGCACTGCACCGGGGTGGGAAGGGGAGCGTTTCTGCCTAGGGGTGGGCTTCGGAAGGGTGCAAAAAACCACACATTTCCACAGGCGTTCCCTAAACGTGTGGGAACAGGCAACTGCAGCAGAGAAACCCAGAAGCCATCCCTATCAGAAACCTCCCTGACTCTGGGAGGACTGTCTGGAGGCACATCTGCGGGCTCAGCGTTTGGGATGGTACCTCGGGGCCCGGCTGGCTGGGTCCCAGGGCACCTAGCGCCCCAGGGCAGAAGCGGGCTTCGCGCATCCCTGTCGTGTTGCTCTTGTTGCGGCCGAAAACCCCCTTCACGCCTCGGCAATGCCGCTGTGGGACAGCGTTGCAGCCCCGGGGCCGGGACCCCCCTGCCCGGCTCCCCGCCGCCTTTCTCGGGAGTGCCCGTTGCGGGGCCGTGCGGCGAGCCGGCTGGCTTCCCCGCGGCGGGACTGCCCGGCTCTGGGGAGCGGGACACACGCTGCGGGTTTTAAACCGGCTCCGGGGCCCTCCGTGCCCGGGCTCTCCGGAGCAGGGCAGCGGAGGCCGGCGGTGGCTCTGAGCGGGGCCGCCCTCCGCGATGCCGCGTTTGGGGGTCCCCAAAGCGCGACCCTCTCCCTGCGCAGGAGGCTCGGCGGCTCCTCCGGCCCGGAACGTTTCGGAGCACCGCAGCCAGGCACCAGCCCATCCGGGGCGCTGCTGGGGTCCTCGGCGCCGGCCCGGCCCCTCGGCCATGTGCCTAGGGCTTCCGCGGGCCCCGAGGCCGCCTCCCCCTCCT
>VXBZ01005897.1:3393-79124 GCA_013399135.1 Heliornis fulica | reverse complement strand
GGCTTCGCCCCACCACCACCCCCCGGCCGGGGCGAGGAGCGAGCGCCGCCTTGCCGCAACAATGACCGGCACGGCCGTGGGGCCGCTGCCCCGGGGCTGAGGGGGCTCCCCCGAGGGCTCACCCGCACCCGGGCAGGGGTAAGTGCGACCCTTTGCCAGGGCGGCGGGTGCGAGTCTGGTGCTCCTGTCCCTAACCGGGGTGAGGCTGACCCAAGCCCGCAGCACAGGGTGAGAACCCGGCTCCCGGTGCCAGGGCAGCAGCAGCATGTGCCGGGCATCGAGGGCTGGGTGCAAGGGTGGCACTGGCTCCCCACGGCAGCATGGCACGGGTCGGGCATGCTCCTGGTCTGGCTGGGGTTGTTTGGCCACACGCGGGTGGGCTGTGAGGCCAGGCACAGCTCGGGCAGCGATCCTCAGCTCAGCAAGGGAGAGGAAAGGGGGTCAGTATGGCAAAGCGTCCCCAAGATGTGCGTGTTGGGGTGGGGTGAGCTTGGAGAGGGAGGCTGAGCTGAGTTGTGTTTTCACAGAGTTAATCCGGCACAAGGAGGCATTGGTTGGGCGGCTGGCGCTCTGCAGTGCAGGGGGGCTTCCAGGCTGATCCTCTCCCCTAACCCAGGACTTTGGCTTTAAATGATTAAGTTACCTTGTTGGGTAGCAGAAGTAGCGGCCCAGGCACTGCCCTTTCCCGCCGTCCCCACACCTCCCATCCTCCATATTGACTCGTTGCTCTTCTTTAAAGATGTTGTGCTCGATCAGATTCCCTTCTCGAGGTGTCTTTCTCATCTTCCTTTGAAGACCTGAGATTTTCCCAGGCTCATAGCACGCTATGTCGTTAGCATAAATGAACCTTTTTCTCAGCGGCCTGTCTATGAGAGCCGGTGCCAGAACTGCACTCCTGTGCTAACATGCCCATTCGAAGCAAGAATGCGGTCCAGATGCCCAAGCTGTTGGGGTCAGCGATGCATCTGGATTCCCCTAGAGCTAGACGAGGCAGCGCGGCGTAGTTCTAAAACGCAGAGATTTGCGAGGAATGTGGCGCTGGTATGTCACTTGAGCACACGAAAGCCACCTGTGTTTGATTAAGGTGCAGTCTCGCTTTCGGGACTAGCTGGATATTCTTTCAGAGTACTTCTCGCAAGCACTAAATTCCTATCGGAGCGTGAGAATTGCCAGCATCAGTGACTGGATAGAAACACGCTGCCTTGGTATGAATGAGCTGGTATGTGCGCTGTGCAGAGGAGGTCATGGCAGGGCAGAAGATAGCACGTGTCCTGTGGCATCATGTGGTACCCCAGCGTTGATCTCTGGGATGTGGGGACCGGCAGACCCCAGAGTCCTGCAAAACCGCCGGCATTGGGATGTTGGCTGTTGTTTTACTGTCGGATTGGCTGTATCAGTGGTGCCGGATGCTGGATGTAAAGTTTTTGGGATGTTCTCTAAGTGATTTTTAGAGGGTACCAGGTTTGAGCCCAGTGCTCTCTAAAGTCAATGAGAGCTTTGCCGCTAATTCTGCTGGAAAAGAGGCATTGATATAGTAGTGATGCAGAGCAAAATTAGTGGTTTGTGGTCTTGGAGTGTTTATGCACAGCAATGCTCATTTGCCTTTTTTCTCATCTGTTTCAGCTGAACAACTTTGTTCACCTTGGAGCTACAAATATTGGTGATTTGAGATTTGAGCTTGCCCCCCACTGTTCCTGCACAAGCAAACACCAGAAAAATGAATATCCAGGGGAAAGGCTTCCCCTTGGACCTTGGGGGAAGCTTCACTGAAGATGCTCCAAGGCCACCGGTTCCTGGTGAGGAGGGAGAGCTTGTGTCCACAGATCCAAGGCCAGTTAGCCACAGCTTCTACTCTGGTAAAAGTGATGTGGTTAGAAATGAGACATCCACGGCGACACCGAGGCGCTCCGATTTGGATTTGGGGTACGAGCCCGAGGGGAGCGCCTCACCAACTCCACCCTACCTGAAGTGGGCCGAGTCGCTGCACTCCTTGCTGGATGATCAAGATGGTATCAACCTCTTCAGGACTTTCCTGAAACAGGAGGACTGTGCGGATCTGCTGGACTTCTGGTTTGCCTGCAGTGGCTTCAGGAAGCTGGAGCCATGCACATCTAATGAGGAAAAAAGACTCAAGCTGGCAAAAGCCATTTACAAAAAATATATCCTCGACAACAATGGGATTGTGTCCCGGCAGATCAAACCAGCCACAAAAAGCTTCATCAAAGACTGTGTCATGAAACTGCAGATTGACCCTGACATGTTTGACCAGGCCCAGACGGAGATTCAGTGCATGATAGAGGACAATACGTACCCTTTGTTCCTTAAGTCGGATATTTATTTGGAATACACAAGGACAGGTGGGGAAAGTCCAAAAATTTACAGCGATCCAAGCTCAGGGTCTGGGACAGGTAAAGGGCTACCTGGTTATCTGCCGACTCTGAACGAGGACGAGGAGTGGAAATGTGACCAAGAGGCCGAGCCTGAGGCCAGCCGGGACTCGGCGCCTTCCAGCAGGCTCACGCAGAAGCTGCTTCTGGAGACAGCCAGCCAACGCGCCACCTCGGCCCGGCGCTACAGCGAGGGGCGGGAGTTCAGGTGGGTGAGCGCCGCCGGGGCAGCGTCTCTTCTGCTCTCTGGGCAATGGATCCGGGAGCCACCACAGCGCGAAGGGGTGATGGGAAGCCTCAGAGGACCTTGGGTGGTGGGGAGTGCCCGGAGACAGGGGAGCATCCGCGTCAGTGTGGGATGGTGTCACGCGGGCGATTTGGTGGAATGCAAAGGCTTATTTGAAAGAAGTTGGTTATTTTAAAGGGGGTCTGCCTGTCCCAGATCATCCTGGCAGCACATTCCTTACCTGGGGAACATGCTGCCACCCGTGCTCTGGAGACTTGGTGGGTCCCATGCAAGGAGTTGAGCTGTGGTTTCAGGTCGGCCGTAGCCCGCGCTGGCAGAAGGTCAATGTTGAGTTACAGGAACGCAGGCAGGTACCGCTCGTGGTAAAACCTCTCTGTGTGAGCACGCTAGGGAAGTGTGACAAGCCACAACTGGAGGAAGTCTCGTAGGAGATACCCTGACCTCTGTGATGTTGGCATGGCTGAAATGGGGCTCCCCAGTAATGCCATATGCACCCGGGATTCTGGTGGCATCAAAGTCAGAATCACCGAATCCAGTTAAAACTGTTCCCTGCTGCAGCTTTTCCCTTCATCAAAGCAATTGCTGTGAGGGTTTTTTTTAACTGGAGGAGTTGCACTGTTTTGCAGCCTGTTTTTTTTCTAGGTCCCCCACCCACTTCCAGCCAACATGGATTTTGAAACTTGCTGAGAGCTCAGTTAAAATTCCAGACAATTAACTTAGCAGGGAGCTCTCTGGGATCAATAAGCGTGTGTGTGTCTAACCCTTGCTGAATCAACAGAACCCGGCCAGAACACATTCCTACTCCTCTTTTTTTTATCTTTTTTTTTTTTTTTTAAATAAAATCTCCTTGTTTTAAGACCTACTTAGGCTAAAATCTGACGCTTTGTGAAGATTACGAAATGAAGTAGCTGAACTGTCCTCTTCAAAGCCGCCTGCCTTATGAAAAGCATTTCTGTGTTTAATCTCCCTCGGCCATCCCTTTAGGCTGGCAGCTGGAAACGCATCCCGCCCCGTGCGAGGGCTCGGCGCCTTTCAGCTGGTGAAATCGTTTTGGTTCAATTCTTGTTTTCTTATAGATTTTTGAGGAGGGGGATGTTGCATGGGAAACTCTGGGAGGGGAAAGGAGAGGAAAAAAAAAAAAGCTGGGGTGGGTGTGGGATTCATGTGGATTCCTGCTGTTTTAATCAGGAGTTGGAAAAACAAAATCCCAGCGTCCTGAGACTTTCCCGTGGAGTTAATAAAACCTCGAGTGTTTCGTGAAGCACGTTTCACCGAGCGGTCAGGTACTCGCAGTAAGCTCAGGATTAGGAAAGTCTGCAGTTTAAGTATCTTTTTATTTAAGCAATAATGGCTTTGAGATTGAAAGACACTTATTTGAGGTTCAGCTGTGTTTGGTTTCCTTACCGAAGCAGGTAGTGAGAACCTGCAGTCAACACTACACATCTCGGCTCCAGCTTCTCACCAGAAAGCACTTTACCCATTACCTGAATGTATCCCTGCCAGATTTTAACCTGGGTAAGAAATGTGCCATGAAACACAAGTATTACTGAGTGGAGTTCCTTGGTCTTGGGCACTTTCATACCAGATTGGAAGAGCGTGAAATAAATCTTTACCTGGGGGAGGGAGGTCAGGCAGCAATGCATTGCAGTTAATTTGTAGTGCCCAACAGCCTGTCATTGTGGCTGCTGACGCTCCGTTGACCTGTTGGGTAGGGAGGCAGGGAAATGCTGTCTATTCTCACCAGAGCAGGAGTTGTTTCTCAGCCTGGAGTAGCTGAAGTGATTTATTCTATTTTTTTTTCTAATGCTGGTATGTCAGCTCTGGTAACACCCAGAGCATCGCCATGGAAGATGCTGCCGGACTGTGTAATCTCTGCTTTTTTTTTAATTCTAAAAAATCTACCGAGACACTTAATTTATGAGGCGATTGTTCCTCTTTGTGCAAGACCTTGTGGTTGCATTAACTTACGTCCTGGCTTCAGTACAGCAAGAGATGTCTCAAGCTGCTTTTTAAGCTTTAGCATCTTTATCCCACAGACTTTTTTATTCTTTTACTTTTGCACCCAAGTAAGTGTGTGGAAGCTGGTGGAGCTGTTTGCAGCGAGGAGCAATCGCCACGTGCGGTGTTTGAAAGGCAGGGTCCAAAATTACTTTGAAAATTTCCACCAATTTTTAATTATTTTTTTGCATATGTGTGAGAGAATTTCTCACAGTTTCTGTGCTTGAGGGAATGTTGGAATAAGCTGGTTCGCATTATATCCAAGGGCCTGTTTAATCTTCCCAAGATTGAACTTCTATTCCTTGGCTTCCATGGAAACCCTAAATAAAGAGGAATCCGAGCAAATGCAAGGGAAGTATTTCTCCGTTAGCAAATGAGCATCTTGAATCAGCTCCAGATATTTTATTTTTTTTTCAGCAGAAAGTTCATAAATCTCAATGTGGTAGCTCTGCTCTCGGGAGAGCAAATGTAAGAAATTCCTCAAACGGCGTAAGACAACCGGTTATTAGCACTGGGTGTCTTGAAGGTGTGCGAATGCGCGTACGTGTGTGAGAATATCCCAAAGCCAGAAGCATCGTCGTTACCCACTGTGTTTTTGTATGTGTAGGAAAAGGCCAATAGTCATTATAGTTAGGCTCCTGCAAATTAATTGGACATTGGTTATGGATCAGTGAACTTCAAAGAGGGTAACCCCCGAAGATCTCGGGCATTAACTGGCAGCTTCCGAAAGTGACACTAACATGGTTGTGAGGGTGGCTAAATCGTTCATTAACCTTCTTCTGACACACCAGGATGGCGTTCCTCGCATCGGAAGAGTAGAAATTAACCCCGTGCCTGAGAACCGCCCTGCTGCCTGGGTTTCGAGCGCTCCAGGAAATCAGCAGTGTCTTAGAAGCTGGAAATGTGGTGCCTGGTGGTGAAAGGTGGCAGCCATGTCTGTTGTCAGAGCAGGTTTCTTCTGCTGTCTCCTTGGCTTTGTGTCAGAAGGGGTTCCCATCCTGCTCCCAAAGCCGGGGGAGTGGCTCACAGCCATCACCTTTGCTTTCTTCATGTAGTGGAAAGCCCAAAGACCGGAAGGTCTTTCGTGTGAGCAGTTCTGCTGTTGACCAGCAAGCTGGGAGATGGAGGTGGTTCTGCCAACCACTTGTTTTGGGTTTTGACCTGTGTTGTGAAGCACACAATGTCTTGAAAAGGAGAACTGGAGGGCAGCGATGAGTTGACACGACATGGTGGTAGGTGAGGTCTCCAGTTGTGACGGAACTGATGGAGAACTCATGACACTCATAGACAACTTTCCCAGTAGGGAGCTTTGGGAGATATTCATGTAAGTGCTTCGGGGTTTTTTAAATGGAAGTTGGGTATGTGATCTGAACTTTTAATTTCCAGTGCTGAGCTCACCAAGCTTGTGGCATTCACAAGTGCTAGTTTAAACAGGAGGGTAATCGGATTTTCACAAGGGTAGATCGGGGCAGGACATGGATGGGGGATGGATTGAAGCTGAAGAAGGGAAGGATTAGGTTGGATATCAGGGGAAGCTCTTCACAGAGAGTATGGTGAGGTGCTGGAACGGACTGCCTGGAATGGTGGTGGCTGCTCAAACCCTGGAGGTGTTCAAGGCCAGGTTGGATGGAGCCCTAGGCAACCTCCAGATCCAGGTCTGGAGGTTAGTGGCTCTGCCTGTGTCAGGCGGGTTGGAACTTGATGATCCATGGGGTCCCTTCCAACCCAGACCATTCTTTGTGATTCTGTGGCTCAAATGAAGAGGATGGGTGACACAGTTCTCTGCTAGGTCTGGTAGAAACCATCACCAGAGTCCTTATGCTTGTGCTTATGTACTTGTGGCCTCCCTGGATACACGTGAGAGCAGCTTTCCTCAAGAGATACAGCCAGCACTTCTCTGCAGCTGGGTGTGCAGAGCAAGCAAGTGAAGAAGCAGCTGAAGGAGCTTTTGGAGGGATGTGACAATGTGGTCTGAGACGGAGCAGTGACAAACTGGAACATGGAAAGAAGCAGTGTAGGTTGGCTCAGGGAATGTGTGGGATCTCCCCTTGCTCAGGCAGTGTACACTGTCCAGCCTTCTGAAGCTGGGCCTGCATCACAAAGAAGCTGAAATTTAGCTGGCAGACCTAATTTTGAGGTTTGCCACTTATTCATAATTAAACATTAAATTGCACGCTTCCGACTCGGGACTCTGTGGTGAGGGAGTCGGTGTTACTGTACCGAACGGGTGGAACAATAACACCGACTCCTGCTCCTGCATCAGTGTTTCTGACTTTGCAAAGTCAGAAACACTGATGCAGGAGCAGGCTGGAGCTCCACGAGAGGTTGGTTGCTGGAGAGAAGCAGCTACTGAATGTTGGAGAGTAAACTTCACACAGAGGTGGAAAGAAAAGTTTTGGAGGTGTAGCTTGAATGCATCTTGCTGGGCCCATACCAGTGCTCGGAATCGGTGCAGCCCTGTTTGTCATCTGTGGCTGTTTCTAAAAGTAAAAGAAACGAGTTATAGAAGAATTATTTGGGATCTTGGGAGAAGTTAGCGAGTCTGATGGAGGTGGGGGCTGATGCTAAGAGCACTAAGTGATAATTTAGTGAGTCGACTGCTCCAAGTTACAAGACAAAGACCGATGGTGGTTTTGCACAGAAGTTACGCCAACTTTTTTTTAATACATTGTTAAGCTGATGAAACTTCTGCATGGGAATGCTTATATGAACAGGGTAAAGTATTTATACTGGTGGTTGCCAGGTTTTAAAATGAGTTTTATTTGAAGAAGAATACCCTTTGTGCCTCCGCACAAATCAAGATGAAGAAGTGGTCTGTTTGTTGTTTGGTTATGGATCAGTGCTTTGGCTGCTTTTTAAAGACAGGTAGTTAAGTTTTTTAGCACTCTTTTGATAAATGAATTGCATTTTCTGCCCTCCTCCATCAAACAGCCACCTTAATTTGTTGTGATGGAGTTTGATTTGGGGGTCACAGAATCCATGCAAGCACAAAAGAGGGGTTATCTCTCCCTTTTTTTTATGCTGGGGGGTTCAGGTTGGACATGGCAGGGGAAAATGCTAGTCTTTGTGAGGAGCATGAAGGGGAGGTTGGCAGAGACAAGGGGATCCCCATCAGTGGGGGGATTCCCTGCTGGGTTAGAGTCACGGCCCAGCCAGTGTGGAGCTGGCGATGGTCCTGTCTTGACGTGCGCTTACGAAGATGACGTGAATAATGAAATACTATATTGTGAGAGCTGGTCTGGAAGTTCTGCCCAGTTTCAGGAGGAGTTGGGAGCTAAAAGGCTGGATGGGAGCTGAACCGATCCCAGGACACTGAGAAGTGCACCCAGGAGCTGGGCCACAGGCTGGGTACACCTTGGTTTTGATCTGCCGTTCAACTTGGCTTTATGTTTTAAGAGTTCCTTTGTTGTCGTTATAATGGACTAATCCCTTGAATAATTAGTTACCATTGGACATTTTAAAAATGACTGCCTCTTGGATGTTTTCCTTTAGTAGTCTGTTAGATCCTGGATTTATTAACTATTGAGACAGACTGTGAAATCCTGTTATGCTAGGCTTTCTTGGTGGAAAAGGGCTTGAGAAGGGTGTGTGTGTGGAGGGGAGACACGCTGGCCTTCTCTTAGGGTAGAGCTGTTAACTTCCCCCCCTTCCCAAAATACCCAAGAAACCCTCCATGCCTGCTGAGTTGCTGGCTGCCAGAGCACAAAATGATCATGGATCATCCCTGGGTTTGGGTCTTTGGAAGATGCTCCGAGAAGTTGCAGCGCTGTGGCTGTATGGCGCAAGGCCTGGTGTGCAGCACTGGCCATCGATGATGAATGGTGTGGGGGATTTTATTAGAACCAGTGGGGACCTCTGGGTTTGGAATTTGGCTGTATGTGCGGTGCAGAAAATTTCTGTGAGTAAAAAAATAAATAATAAATCAGAACGGAGGTGCTGATATCCTAAATCAGTTCCTGGAACTATCGTTGGATTATTTGGCTCATCCTTAAATCCATTAAGCAAATTAGAGTTAATCAGTCAAATAAAAGAAGAAAGATCTTTTGCAAGGCCCTGTCTTTTGAGCCCCATGCAGAAGCTGTAGTAATATTTTAATTTTCTGTCTGTCAGTGAATGTATTCAATCACTTCACTTCCTTATGTGAAGGATTTGAAATTAGAAACTGAGGTTAATTATCTGCATTAAATGAAATATGTGAAGCCCACAAAAGCGAAAACCTTCATGATTTGGTATGGTCTGTTAAGCTAGGCAGCCTGTTTCAGGAGGAGAGGGGTTATTTTTTTCCCCGGTTTTGTTCCGATTGAAGGGTTTTAGTCACAGTAATTGAAATGATTAAAAAGTCAAATTGCTGGTGAATATAATTCTGAGCATCTTTCTGAAAAGATTTGACACTTGGTGGAGAGCAGGGCTTTGCCTGGCGGTGTGACGCAGCCGGCGCTGTGCCGCCCTGGCGTGGGTGAGGCTGGCTGTCCTTGGTGTCTTGTTCTCAGCCTCTTCCATGGCAGTGGGATGTCAGAGCTCTGCTGCTGGGTTAGCAGGGCTCCCTTGGGAGTGGAACAACAGCAGAGGAGAGTTATGCTCTGGAGCCTGTCAGAAATCAAATGGGTCCAACAGGGTCTATCCTAAGGCCAGCAATAAGCTAAATGCTGCCCACTTCATTTGGGAGCATGGCTTCGGACCCTACAAAGAGGTCAGTCCTCTTGGAAATACACCATCTCCATCAGTCAGCAGGCTTTGGGGTAGTTTATTAAAAAGCTCGTTTTGATTCCTAACACTGCAGCACACACGTGGTTCAGGTCTGAGCCGCTCCGAGGGCTGCAGGAATACCCAGCCCCAGACACTTGAGGAGAGTTCTGACTCTCTGGAAACACATATCATCTCCTCTCCTCTGCTGTGTGCTGGAATGAGCTGCTTTGTCCAAACTCATGCTCAGAAATGAAATCTGAGCAGGTCATGCTTGGGTGTAACAGCAAAGCTGTCATTACCCACAGCCCTGGTCCTGGTTCTTCAGTGCTGTGAGGCAGTGATGGGTTTAAGGGGTATTGTTGCAGTTTTAAGTCAGATTAACCAAATTCTATTAAACCCACGTGGAAATTGCATTTTACCTTTGACGACTCCAGAGCACACTTCTGTAGTAACACCTGGAAGTTTTTTGGTCCTGTGGTCTCCAAGATACCACCTAGCTGTAAAGAACCAGCTTTTAGACAGTCTTTACCTGATCTGAATAGCTGGCAGATGAAAAGCTTCTGCCTACAAGAAAGCTGAGGGGGGAATGACACTTTTTAGAAGGGTGTGTGTTGATAGGATGGGGGGTTAGTTTTAAATTGGGAGTATATTTAGGTTAGATCTTAGGAAGAAATTCTTCCCTCTGAGGGTGGTGAGGCACAGGGTGCCCAAAGAAGTGGTGGCTGCCCCCCCGGAGGTGTTCAAGGCCAGATTGGACGGGCCTTGAGCATCATGGTCTGGTAAAGGTGTCCCTGCCCATGTCAGGGGGTTGGAGCTTGATGGTCTTTGAGGTCCCTTCCAGCCCGAGCCAGTCTGTGATTCTATGAAATACCCCAGTAAGGCCTACTAGTTAACACCATGGCACTCCATGGACCTATCTCCAGAGCTAATGACTAGAAGCTACTGAGTGTTATTCTTCCTTCAGCCCTCTGACACCCACATAATCCCTGTCTTCTTGGATGCCAGAGTCTCAGTCCTCTCCCTTACTCCATTTTAATTTTGTTTTGGTTTTTTTTTTTTTTCTGGAGGTTTAGGTTTTTGTCATTGATCTCCAGTGTGTGTTGAGGGAAACACTGGCACTGAAAGGAGGAGAGTGGTGTGAGCAGGGAGATGGGATTGCCTTTTTTCCAGTGGTCTGTTCGGTTTGGGTTAGCTCTGATGGAAAACTATGCCTTTAATGTTTGACTGATTGACCCTTTCAATCATAAATTTTGGTCTTGTTCTTGGCTGGCAGTCAGTGCTTTGGACTGGGGGGGAGAAGTATCTGGAAGAGGGGCTTCCTTGTTGTGCCATTGCTGCCAGCCTGGGTCAGGCAGTTGCTTTGGGACCACCAGCCAACACGTGTATTCATGGGGGTTCGATCATTTGGTAGCTGAGGACCCCTCTGAGCTCTAACAAAGTACAGGTCTGAGCCAGGTTGCAGAAGAGCTCCTGGGAATTATGGGTGAGAGGTGCATGGACTCTGTATCCAGCTCTAGCTAATGGATTTGATTAATTTTGTCCTGGCTCTGCCCCAAGGAAGTAAGAGCTGTAAACCCATTTGGCACCAGACATGCAAATGAGAGCTGGGATGAAGCCACTGTTACCCTTGAGGATCCCAAAAGAGGAATCAACAAATAGAAATTATTCTATTAGCAGGGGCAAAGTTCACAGGTTAACCATCGTGTCAAATCAATGAAATACAGCCTTGATCTTCTGCACAAGGGCTTTATTGTGTATAAATAAGAGTGCCCGAGCAAAGACAGCAAGTTCTTGCCCTGTAACATTTGAGGCATGCTGAAGAAAGGGAAGCTCTATGGATTGCTGCACGAAATGCCTCCTTTGGACATCAGTTTCCTTCCAGCCTCAAAAGGTTCTAAAATGTGACCTTGGAACCTTTTTGCTCTACTCATGGCCCACTCCAGATTGGATTTGCACAGGGCACATATGATTTACTTTTTTTTTTTTTGTCCCCCCAATAAAAAATTGGGGGTTTTGGCTAAGAAGCCTTGTCTTTGTGCTTGTAATTCAGTCCATGTGACTGTCATAACACTTCTGAGCCAGTGGAAAAGGTTCCTTCTCAGGAAAAGCCCTGGGATAAAGTTGTTGGGTACACTGGCAACATCAGGTGTGTGTAGCATGTGCCTTCTGCTGAGCCTCTCACCCTGGGTGAAGACCATCTCCCCAAGTCATCTGTTGTTTGGTCCATGACTCTACCAGGAAAAGAAACAGCAGAAGCTGCTGCCTTTGGCAGAAATATTTCTATTTAACATGTCTTTGAACATCTGCATGTTTGGGGAGACTTTGTTTTCCTCTCTCAGGAAAAACTCCTTCCCAAAGGCTTGCTTGACCCCCTTTTCTTCAGCATGGGCCAGTGCTGATGGACTTGAAACGAGGTGGAGATGGGCAGGGAAAGGCGCTGTGGATGTGTCACTGCAGTGTAGGATTTGTCAGGCGGCCTTGGAGTTTTCCCCTCCAGACATAGTGAAGTCTGTGACCCAGGGCAGGTTTGAGTCCTGCAGCTCAGGGAAATTAGCCCAACTGGAGGCATTAAAGAAGGCAGAGCATCCCGCCGGCCCCGAGCGCTGGGTCTTCCCCTGGAGAAGCAGGAGGAGCCCGCTAAAACTCATCCACAGACCTGCCTCCTCTGGAAGAGAGGAAACTTTCCAAACAGGCCTGGGAAAAACTTTCCTTTGGTAATGCTGGAGATAACAGGTCGTGCAGCTTCACCCAGCGATTCTTGCACAATAACTTGTGGTCAGGCTGAAGTGTCTATTTTAGAAAGGCATCCAAGTGATGGGAGGTCACGCAGCATTGTTGTTATCTCTTCCCGCGGTTACTTGCTCCCACTGTTCCCAGCGTGTGTCTCCTTGTTGGCTTCATTTTTTTCCAGCTGCCGGGTTTTGGGGTGGCTTTGCTCACTTTAGTGCCTCCAAATACCTTTGGATGTTTGAAAAATAACCCTACTGAATGGGTGTGAATGTTCTCCCAAAGTGGCAGCAGCTCTGTGATGGAAGGCCCTTTGGTTTTATTAGATTTTTCAACCCTCCGGTCGACTGTTAAACAAGCTGTAGCTTGTCATGGTTGACAAACCTTCGCTCTGGTCTCAG
The DNA here is from genome assembly GCA_013399135.1 of Heliornis fulica. Classification (NCBI taxonomy): domain Eukaryota; kingdom Metazoa; phylum Chordata; class Aves; order Gruiformes; family Heliornithidae; genus Heliornis; species Heliornis fulica. Next base: position 66,678 of record VXBZ01005897.1, on the reverse strand, counting down.
ACCTAACCTACCAGTTTAAAAGGCAGTATTCTTTTGTGTGCAGGTTTCTGGGTGGAGACTGTCGGTCTTCTAAAGGGAAATTAACTTTGTGGCCTCCTTTTCCCCCCTCCCATCTCAAATAAATTTTTGTCTTAACTGTTCTGTCGCTTCCAAACGCCGAAAGGAAATGTCAGCCTGTGCTTTAGGTTTTCTGCTACCTGAAGTTCTCTGCCACATACCTAAGAGTGCAAGTAGGTGGGAATGTGTAATTACATGAAAAACAAACCAGCTGCACAATCAGTGTCAGCCACTGAAGATAAAACGTAAAAGGGTTTTGTTTTTTTTTCCAAATGATTCATCTGTAATTATTTAAAAACATGTTGCATTTATTCCTGAGCTTTGGAGGAGAATTCTTGCAAGGTTGGCGTTTGCTGTCCGTGATGTTTATACACCTGAGAAAATGCCTGTCTCAGCAGTTTGTCGGTGTCGAGTGCTCCAGATCTAAATCCCTTTGGAGGTAAACCCAGCTTACCTTTGTCTCTGCTGGCCTTTCCGGCTCCGGAATTTTGGCTCGTTGAGGTGGAACCAGTCATAGCAACGAGTGGATGGATGGATGGATGGATGGATGGATGGATGGATGGATGGATGGATGGATGGATGGGCAGGGGGCTGAGGATCACACTGGTTTAATGACTGAGGCAGATTCACTCTCTGTAGGTTTGCATGACAAGGGTTGTAGCAGTGGGATGACCTGATAACCCTGGTGGGACTGGTGGAAAGGTGGTTGGGGAGCAGCTCTGTGGGCTGGCAGCCAAGCTGTGGCTATGCCTGCTCTCCTCTGTGCCCCCAGCACTGTCTGTTGGATGGACTGTAGTGGTCTGCAGAAGGGAGAGAAGTTTCTTTGGGTGGTCCTTCTGGGATGCAGCAGACCAGCCATGCCTGACTTCAGGGGTGTTGGAAGGTGGGGTGCTTTTCCTCGTTGCAGGTGCCGGACTGGGCAGAACTCATTTTTCTTTTCAGCCCGTGCCGAGAGAGGGGCGTTTTTCCCATGCTTTGCAGTGATTGCCAAGAAGTTAGACATGTGCTACGCTGAGCTGGCTGACGATTGCTGGGGGTTGTTGTTGTTCCTCTGCCAAGCCAGCGCTCTGCCCGACTCACCGGCCCAGATAAGCGAAGGGCTGGGCTCTTGCCCACGTGGCCAGGAGGGCAGCCTGCGCCGCGGTGTCACTGCCAGCAGCCAACGCCTGGCAGTTTCGTCAGGCCCCAGCAAGAGGCACGGCGTGGCATGGATGCTGAGGCATGGATGCTGAGGAGCCAGCCCGCGCTGCCTCTCAGCAGAGCAGAGAGAGGAGGAAAGGCTCCCTGAGACCTCTGATCTGGTCATTATCAGCCTTTGGTCCCTAGGGTGGTTCACCAGTCAAGCTCTGGTGCTGCTGGTGGCCCCGCTCCTGCCAAGCCCTGCTGCCTGCAGTGCAGCTTTACTTAAGGGCTGGAGGAGCCTTTTCTGATCCCACAGCAGCCTTGGCAGAACAGGCAGCTAACCTCAATCGTGTTGGTCTGTTTTCCTTCTTGGTGCAGTGCTGGAGCTCCTCTCCATGAGAGTGAGTATGATTGACTTGTGGCTTGTTGGAGCTGTAGTGAGTGAGCTGATATCCCACTGTTTTTACTGCCTTGCGGTCCTCCAGTGCTTACCCACAGCTCTTCCACCTGCTCAGAACGGTAGATGCACCCTACAGCTCATTGGATTTGCCTCCCCAGTGGTAGGACACACGTGAGAGACAGCAGTTGCTCGGACTCAGCAAGGCCATCTGGGTTTTGGTCCCTGATGGTGATGCTCTGAGTCAGCTCTGCATGGATTGCTCCCCTTCTCACCTCACGTAGGTTCTCCTGTCTGGAGCCACCAACCACATTGCCAGCAGTCAGGCTACAAGCAAACCTTTTTCTTTGTTAATTGCTGCCTGTGGCTTGGAACCAGCAATGCCTGAAACCCTCCGAGGTAGCCCATAGTGGGCTGTGGACTTGGGTGTAGTGTGTTGCCTCTGGTGGCATGGAGTAGCATAATCCTATTGCTTCCCAGCTTTGGAAGTCATCCTGGAAGCCTGAGCTGAAGGCAGAGGGTGGGACCAGAGCCAAACCTCTCCTTCCAGATGGGACAGTGGTGGCAGGAACACCTACTGTCCACAAAGGTGTTACCAAGCCACAGAAGGTAATTATCAGGGAAGAAAAATGTCCTTCCTTTAATGTTTGAATTTTAAAAATCATTTTTAAAGTGAACATACCTATGCTGATATGCCAGGTAAGCAGAATTGGGATTGTCAGATTGAGCATCTGAAATCCTCAAACTCTTAACGAGTTAATGGAACAGGCAGGATTGTCAGATGTGATTATGTTCAGATCTGAGTGATAACAGAGCCTGAGCAGCATTTATGACATCAGGTTACCCTGTGTTTGCATCAAGGTCAAGTGCAGCAGTCCTGGAACACAGTAGAGAGGTCCCTTTCTAACCACAGTGTTGCCAGTGTGGTCATGGTAGAGATAGAGTTGGTAAATAAGTTTTCCTTCGTTTCTAGGTTCAGCTGTTCATGTTGTGTGTTAAACAGCCATCGCCATTGGGCCTTGCAGAGGTTTTCACCAGCTCTCCCTCTCATACCAGAGACCCTTCTGCCCCAAGTGCCCCTCCCCAGCTGCCACCTCGTGGGGTGTAGTCGTGCTAGATTGATTTGACTAGAATTGTGCTGGATTTTGCCTTTCACTGTCCTGGCACTTGGTGCATTAGTTCCCTCTCCACTGTTGTATTCTGAGCATGAATGTGGAAGCAGAGAGCAGTATTACCTTGGTGGGGGCCTCAGGGTGGGAAATCGTGCTCGAGTGCTGAGGGTGGTGTGGAGATGGAGAGCATCAGAGTGGTGCCACAGCAGGGAGGGCGGTGGGGAGGTGTCTCGTGCAGTTTGTGACTCTTAGTGATCCAGGCTTGAGGAGGTGGAGTGGAGGAGAGGGTAGATGCTATGGTCTGGTGTTGGACCTGCAGAGCACATGAGCTGTTTGAGGTCAGAGTGCCCTCCAGTCCCGGAGGAGTGCCTCACTGGCACTTTACTAGCCTCCCTATCTCCACATTCCCATACAGACAGAACAGGCATGCATCGCTTCTTGAGAGAGCTGTGCTAAAGCTCATCCCAGGCTCTTCTGAGCACATTGTTGGCTTTCCTTGAGTTAATCCTAACTCCTTGCTCTTCCTATGGTCCGGATGATGCAAGAAAGAAAAGGCCAATCCAGTAATCCACCAGAGCTGATCACAGTTCTGCTTCTCTCACCAGATTTCTTAAAATACTTCTGTTCTTAGGACATCAACCATGGCCATTGCACCTGGTGTTGACAGTAGTCCTGCTTCAAGCTGGAGGTTGGACCTCTGCTTCTCCAACCAAATCCACTGTGACTGTAGTTCTTAAACTGCTGAGCAGATCCTCCTCTGTCTTGTGTGTGCCTGAAGGACTTCATCAGCTTTCATGCCACAGCGAGCCATGCAGAAACTCATACGCTCGTGCAGCTGGAGTAGCAGCACTAACACCAGACAGAGTAATCATGAAATATGAGAGCCCTGCTTCGAGATAAAAGTGTGGTTCTAGCAACCCAAGCCACAGGAGCAAGGAAAAGCATTCCCCCTTCTGTCAAATACACATCAAAAGGAAGAGATGAAACAGCTTTCTGTGCTAGATTGTAGCCTTGTCCATCTCCTTTGCACCTCTACGGGTGTTTTTAAGCCTCTTCTCTGAAGGGCTAAGCTTTTAAAATGGGAGAGAGACGTTTCCTTTGCTCATGATCATTTAATGAACTTTAATCTGCTGACTGATCCTAGTTCTTACACATTGACTGCCCAGGAGCTACACTGCTGGATTGCAAATAAAGCAATAAAATGTAAGACTTAAACAATGCAATATTGAAATCCAGAGTTTTTTTTCAAATAACAGGAGGAATGGCAGTAGATTTGGTAGTGGAGGTGGGTATGCACCTTAGGGTCCTCCCTAAGGTGCATACCCACCTTCCTCCATGTTCACAAAGATCCCATCTGAAATGTGGTCTCTGGGTGTGGAACTTCCCTTTGCAGCCTGGCGACCAGAGGTCCTGCATCTCTCCTCTGAGGTCAGCGAAGGTGGGACCGGGCACCACGCTGTTTTTAGAAATCAGCAGTGATACATTCCAGGAACTCCTGCAGTATTTTTCAGAACCGAGTTTGAAGGTTTTAAACACAGATAGGGAAATATGTCATCTGTGTAAATTGCTCTAAATTACCTGCAATTTGTTGGGAGTTGCCATTTCTAAGTGCTTATTGCAACTCTAGATATTTGAGGAAGCTTTTGATTATCCCGAGCTTGTAAAATGTAATTGGCTATTTCTTAATTGTTGTCCTCTGTGAAGTATAATTACCTGTAATGTAGAGCTTTTTATTTGTCAGTGCCGCAAACAGGAAATCAAGAGTGTCTGATCGAGATAAGTTTGGGGACTCCACCATGACGTGTAATTGCATCGGGTGACTTGTCTGTACTGGGACTGGTCTCTCCTGTAAAAGCCTTCAAAGAACCTAGAAACCTTAAATGCCATCTTTATGTCTCGTTGTGTAGAAGTCTGGCTCGTTCTTTCCTAAAACGCTCTTTGAACAGAGACCATTGTCTTAGCAGGATAGTGGCGTCTCTTGATGTATTGCGTGAAGTTTCAGGAAGAATGGACTGAATTGGAATTAATTGCTTGAATGCAATTAATCTAAAGAGATGGTAGAGCTCGCTGATGTTCATGAATACCGTAGAGAAATCAATTCATATCTTAGTGGCCTGAAGGAAGTTGAGAGGTACAGAGAACCCCAGTTCTCGTTCGTGTGTGGTGGCACCTGGATATAGAGCAGAGAGTAGATCTTCAGTGGCCATATTGAACTCAGACCTGCTGCAGGCTGAATGTCTTATCCCAGCCCAACACTCCTGCACGAGAAGCTGATCCTCGTGTTACATTTGCTGCCGCCGCTCGGCTGCCCTTGACCCAGCAATGCTGGCGTTCCCCTAGGACCAGGGCATTAAACATTATTACTTAATTGAACTTGGATGTTACTGGGAAATTCTTTGTTGTATTTCTGGGTGGTTTTCACATTTTACAGCAGCAATAGGAGTGTCAGGCAGGGTACATTCACCTCTCCTTCCTTAGTGCCAGGGCTTGGCTGTGCTGAGCCCAGTGTGGCTCTGGGGAGTGGTGGAGGAAGATGTAACGTAGACTGACGTGGCCGATCTGGGACTTGACGTTCAGTGTAAGGGGATGGAGAGACATCAAGGGAAGATGAAAAGCTCCCTCATTGCCTGCTCCAGCCCTGGGATTTGCTGTGCCAAGACAGGCTGGTTTATGCATGGGCTCTGCTCCTGTATCTGGGGGTTTCTAGAAGTTTGTCTACGTGCATTTTCCTTATGTATGGTCTGTGGGTTTAAATATCCTCCTCACTGAGCCTTTAGAGCATGACTTCAAAGCAAGAGCCGCTTGAGAGCGTCCTCCAGAAGCGCCTGGCCAATTCTGCTGCCCGAAAACATCACTACATGCTTCCTTTGGAGGAACCTCCCAAAAACAAAACCTTAAAATAAAAACCCTCTTCTTACTAAGCTAACTCTCCGCAAACATAGAATTATTTTGTTTTATTTTTGCTCTTTTGATGGAGAACCGGTGCCGAACAGTTCTCAGGGAGAGCGGTGAGTCAGCTCGCCCAACAGTGACTCTATTGATAGATGGAAGGAGTGGCACCGAAGTCTGTCTAGTCATTGTTGGTGCTTGGCTGGAGTGCCAGGGGCTCCGAGGGCAGGCTCAAACACCTCTCGCCAGCCTTGGGAGATCAAACGCAATGAGTCAAGCTGCAGAAAATCATGATAGGGCCCAAATTAATTAAATCTTTCTCCTTTTTTTTTAAAACCCTATTTTGAAAGCGGGATGAGAAGGACGTGCACACACTGGCGTCTTACTGCAAGTTGATTTTTCTTGCATCTCCTGAGCTGTTCCAGTGGAAACTCGGCTCCTGTTCTGGTCTGGAGCAAAGGACCTGCCAACTTTCACCTCTCTTGATAGCCTCTCGTCTCTCACTTTTCTGTGTGAGACAGAGCTGGAAAATAAACACTTAGAGCTCACACTGCTCTTCTGTATCCTGTTTTCTGGTTATTTTTCATTTAAAAATGCAAACAAGCCAGAAAACATTTCAAGAAGGGCTTTAATTCATTCTGATTTTTGTATGATTTTGGTCAAGGTGGGAGAGGCAGGCGATGGCCAGGTGATGGGAAGTGCAGCTGTGCTGCACAGCTACAGATAGCGGCTTCCCCATGGTTTTTCCACCTCCTTTTCCCAAGGCATGGCTTGCTGTCAAAGATGGGGAACCACATTTATGAAGCCCAAAGCTTTGGACAGAGCTTTGCCTATAAACCAAACCCTAAAGGTCGTGGGCATGAAGGACCCACATCCTAATAATGCCAACTTGAGGTTGGCATCAATATCCCATGCCATGCCTTGGCACTGTCCCCTGGGCAAGAGAGGGTAGTGACGAGCACCAAAGGCCTCAAACTTCACTTTGGTCTATGAAATGCCAGTGCCACACTTTGATCCCTCAGGCCATTCTGCCCCAAGCTTTCTTCAGGTGCTCCAACATGCAGTGTTCACCTCTTGTCTCACCAGGCACCAGGAGCTGGCCAATATTCAGCATAACGCACAATCTCAACTATTTTATTGCTTAATTTAGGCCATAAAGTCCCTTTGATGTGTTGTGTAATGCAACGTTCATTCTGAAAAAGTGGGTGGAGTAGCTTTATGGTATTATAAAAATAAATAAAATGCCTGGCAGGATTTTGAAACCACATGGTCATTCCTCTTCTCTCCGCAGATAAGTTGATTGTTGAGAGAGAAATCTTGCTTAATATCTAACTTTGGGTGATTTATTTCTCCAGAGTCCTTTCATCTCTAGCATGTATTGGGTTATCTGTGACTTCTAATCTGATTGTTTTAAGTGGGATCAAAGAAACCAAGAGAATGCACGTTATTTTCCCACTGTATGAACAGAATGCTGTTTGTACAGTACATTACATCACCTGTTCCTGCTGCTCCTGAGTCCTGCACCAAATGGCTGCGGTATAAATAGAAAACAGAATGGACTTGTAGGGGGTGATGAAATTTGTTCCACTTGCTGAGTAAAACAGAGTCAACTCAACGGATGCTTTCTCCAGGCCTGGCTCTACCTTGGCGCTCAACGACACAGGCTGAAAATGTTTGAAATAACTCACTCATGCAGAGTATCGAGTCGGCATTCAGCAGCGTCAAGGAGCCACTCTGAAACTCCACGGGGAGATGGCAGGCAGGGAGATTGCCGTCGCTGAAATTGCTGGGATTCTTTCCAGGCTATGCAAAGAAAGAGTTCGGCCTTGCGTCGGGAGCAGTGGTGTTGTCCTAGCTGTGATGGTCCATGGCCGGGGGCTGTGGGGACAGGTGGTTGCCATCCTGACCCAGGCTTGGTGCTGCAGGGTCCCTGCATGGGAGGAGGGGCTTTGCCATCCCAAAGAACCCCCTCTGCCAAAAGCAGCTTGCTTTTGGAAGGTCTGGAGGAGGTAGACCCACCTGGCTGTCGCTCCAGCATGCAAAGAGAGCCTTTCTGGGGGCAACTGTGGAGGAGCAGCTCTGATTCACAGTGGAGGCCTCAGGGGCCCCTCTGAAGATGGGCCTGGGAGCTGCATTTCTCTGCTTAATCCTGAAAATTCAAGAAAGGATGTTTATTTTCTGACACATCTTAATGCTTCACATAACCTCAGTGCTTTGTGGAGGGTGGCTGTCCTCTGCAGCTTGGCCACGTCTCCCCCGTTAACCTCTCCGGGCCTCTCTGGAGGCAGGGAGCAGCGTTTTCACTCCAATTATCTAGCTGATTAACGTATTTAACTTGGAACATTTGTTCTCAGCCTGTGTTTGACTCAGTTTCTTGCTTCTCTTGCAGACCAGGAGGGTAATCTGAGGGCCTGCTTGGTGGCTTCTTCAGGCTGCACCTATTGGCCTTATAAAAATAAATTGAAAAAATTAAAAATCCTTTCTCCTTCCTGACCTTGGCTTGACACACCTACAGGCCCTCATGAAAATCCCACCCTGAGTAAATAGCTCAGGTTTTTATTCAGAGAACACCATACGCCAAAGGGTCAGGGAAAATCGTTTGGGAGATAAGTGGGGGTTTTATCTTAAGCAATTAGTCTTTACTGTTGGATTCTCTTTTTTTAAAAATCCTAATTGGCTTGGAAGTTGTTCTTGTGCAGCATGTGGTCACTGTAGGAATACTAAACTTGCAAAAATGGCTAAAAGTTGTCTTCTTACAAAGAAGAAATCTGTCTGCCCTGAAAGCTGTCTGTCCTGAAAGCCACTGGCATTTCAGCCATGCCATTCCAGCAGGATGAGCTTTGGGCCACTATCTCCCCCATCAGCCTCAGGGCAGTGATCATCTGATACTCGACAAGGTTTTGCCCATCCATCATGAAGTTGATGGTGGTTTTCTCTCTTTGTAGTCCCCAGGGGAAAGGAGTAGGAAGGAAACAGGGAGAGGATTGAAGTGTGGAGATTTCCCTTTGTATCTTGTCTATCTTGTTAGGTTCAGGGTCAGCATGGCTTTGGCAGTGCCCACTGCTCAGGCACAGTTGGGTCTCCTCCTTGCTGCAGTCACCCCAGGCGATGGATCTTTTTCCAAGCAAATGGAGCTGCTCTGCCATTTCTTTGCAGTGAATTATAGGAGAAGGAGTTTGCCTTGTCCTACCTGCAGGTCTACTGCTACTGGCCAAAGCAGAGGTGCTGGGCCCACTGTTTGGAGACTCATTGGCAACAGTGTCTCGCTCGCTTTGGAGGTCATATCAGAAGGGATGCTGTAGCTGAAACTTTACTCATTTGTTGTTCATGCAGCAGTGGTGTTTGGAGACCCCCTGTCTCTCGGCTATGGGTGGGGGGACACACACTAAGACAGGGATGTTCCAACCCTCAAGGAACAGCATTATCCTTAGTGAAGGTTCTGTTTCCTTTTGGTGTGGCTGGATGGTGGGCAGCCATCCACGGCGGCTGAGTAGCTGCTCTGTCCCTGAGCTCTTGTGGGGGAAAGGGCCAAATTCTGGGCTGTCAACTGACAAGATGAGCTGAGCTCTCGTTCTGGCTGTTTGATCGCTGCTGTGGCATGAGTCTGCGAGCGGATGGACACGCAGACCAGCACTGAAACAAGCCACATCTGCTTGGTATCATGGCTCAATCTGTGCAGTGCTCCTCCCCAGCAGAAATCTCTATTTTGGTGTTTCACACTACCAGGGTGGGGTTTTTTCTCCCAACCACCTTATGCAGAACCACTTAAGGAGTTGCTTCAAAAGCATCCGGAGGTGTGAATTACGGCTGATGTAATTAATTTGTGTTTGTGGCCTGGCCCCCTGAGGTCTAGGTGGCCTGTTGGGCTGGCAGTTAAGAACAAAAGTCTAATCTTGGGAAAGATTAGGAATTCTTTGACAAAGGTTAAGCCAGGGCTCTGCTTCCTTATCATTTGTAGTGGTGTCCTGTGGCAAATGGGTAATTTAAGCCATGAGCAGGAGGCAGGCCCTTCCACACGCCATGGCTTTAAAGCAGCAGCATCTCTGTTCACCTCCCCAGCTGTTTTGCAGAGCAAAGTGGTTAAGCATAGAATAAGACCTAGATCCTAAAGTCATTGCAGGGGTGCCCTTTGCAAAGGACATTCAGAGCCAGTGCTTTCCTCATGACTTTTGAAGTGTCTCCTTCCCAAGCCCATCTCCACACTGGTGTCTCCTGAGGTTGTCATCCCTCTCGCCCTGGGGTGAGTGAGCAGTGTGCATGCTGTGCATGGAATGGACTGGGTGCTGCCAGGAGAGCTGAAGATGAAACAGGGAGGGCAGCAAGCGGAGCAGCAGGCAGCAGGGAAAGGGGGAAGCCAGCTTTGCCTTTCCTGCAGGCTGCCTTGGCATACTGAGCCCCAGCCCGGCTGCAGCGGGATGTAGTCCCAACACACTTCCAGCCACCATGTCAAGGCAAGTTTCCCCAAGCAGCAGTTTCCACTTTTCCTCTTTGGTGCCTTTTATTTTGTTATTTGGGGAACTGGAATCCGTGATTAAATTTGAAACATGGTTAGCATTAGCCTCTGATGTAACGAGGCTGTGTTGGTTCTTTTACCTTGCAGCTTGGTCTGAGCCTGAGCACATCTTCACCTGGACAGCTTGAAGGGTCCGCAGCCCTCCTGTGACCCACACACTCAGGCAGTGAGGCAGGGTTGTCCTTAGTGCCAAAAGCCCATCCCATTGAATCTCAGCAGAGCTGTGAAACGCTGGCTGAACTGGGCAAATAGGTGCTTGGTTGGAGTTTCCAAACGGGGAGGCTGGCTGAGTGCTGTTGGTTTAGATTTACTTTAATGAACAGCATCAGGAACATTCTCAATTATTTTGATTTTAGTCTAATGTGTTAATGGCGTGAGGCTCTGCAGATGAAAATGCATTTCCAAGTTGCATTAAGTATTTGCTAGTAAGTGGAAGACATATGTGATGGAAAGGGCCATCTGATGAGCTGCTATTGTTCTCTTAATTCAGCCCACCCCGTTTGGGCCACTCTGTGTGAATGGCTTTGGGTTTGCTCATAAAATCATGCTATGTTCCCTGCAACACATGTTCTGCATGTCCTTGCTAGTCAGCAGTCGTAAAACCTTATTTTATAGGTTCACAATGTTGCCTTCTCAACTGCAGCTTCTTTTAGAGACAGCGGTACCTCCAGCCTTGGCACACGGGTGCATACGGGTGGCTTCAAGAGCTGCCATAACCCTGTGTTTCTAGCACCTTCCCCTCTGCTCCCTGGGTACCTTGGGCTCCCTCCATGGCTGGTTGGTGAGTGTGTGTACCTTCTCACCTAAAGGGTGCTGTGTTAGCACATTGGACATTGTAAGAAATAGAGAGATGTGCTCCTTAGACTGCACCCTCTGCCTTCTCCCCTAAATATTTGGGGAATTGCTTCTTGGGCTGTCTTCAGGGAGGGTCTGAGAGTGGCTGCAGGCTCCACAGCCCTTTTATTTGCTGGGCTTTGGAGACCCAAAGAGGTCATGGGAAGAGCTCTGCTGTTGCACAAGCCTGGGAAGGCTGCAGCCAGGCTGATGGTTTCTTGGGGAGTCCCTAAGACGGATGAAAAGCAACCTTCTGCCTTAGCACAGCATCTCAGAAGGGGCTTCTCTTAGCACTTGGCTGGCATTGGCCTTCAGGAGCCACGTCCAAGCTGAGAGGGGGGAATCAGTATGCATAGCAGTCGCTCCCTTTCCTCAGCACATTGTTTTTTAAGGGCTGTAGGGTGGAGGGGATTAGACCAAGTTCTTAGGGGAGGAGAGCAGCCAGCAGGGAATGGCTGGTCATTTTTGTTCCTTTTGTAGCACAAACAATCTCTCCCTTGCTACTCATAGGGGCTCATGGGCCTTTGTGATGTTTATTAGGCTGAAAGATTTGGAGACCTCTGGTCTAGATAGCTCTCCAGCTGAGAAGGGGAATTTAGGCACTTGTGATAGCGTGGCCAAAGAAATTACAATAAATATTTGGAGATTTTAGTGTTTGGCATTTGTCAAGATTGGTTTAGCAGAATGAAATCTTTAGTGGGAAGGCTGGAAGTCCAGCTGAAATGACAGAGATGTGCCTGGGTTGGCGTTGGCATATCTTCCACACTTTGGGGATTAGAAGGAATTGTGTAATAGCAGCATAATGATCTGCAGAATTGGCTCATTTAAACTTCAGCTGCTTTTGTTTAGGAGATGGTCTTAAAATCTGAAACTGGGTCAAAATCTTCCCTTGCTCTAGAACGAAAAGTTCCACATGTCTCTAACCTCTGTTTGAGGAGACCCCTTACTGCTGTTCAGCCAGCCCTCCTGGGCTGAATTCTAACCAGGCAGGTGCCCTTGGCACTTGGGAACTGATGATCACCAATGCATCTTCTGCTGATCAAATCATGGTCCTTAGTCCTTTTTATGACTAATGGGAACATCTCTCTGAGGCCAGCAGGTACCATTTGCTCTTGTATTCACACTCTCAGTATCCATGCTTCTGGATCCTTACCATGCTGTCAGCAAAGGCCGGCGTTTCATCACTTCATGAACATGCCCTAGACTACCAGGGAGACAGAAGTCTTCCTTAGCAATGGCATTCCACCCAAAAATGAAGCCCAGGTCTTCACGAGCAGTGCCCTGAGAGCTGTTGTGGCCCCATAACTCCTCAGCTTGCAGCAGCAGATAAAATCCCCAGAAGGGTTTTGGGTGCAGCGGCACTTCCAACCGTAAATGAAGCTCGCTCTTCCTGATGCCAGGGGCAACCACTCGAAGGACGTGCATGGCCTCATGAGCTCCTAGGGGTGGCCCTGGTTAAGGAAATGTGCAGATATTTCTTTGTCCCAACCTGTTCCCTAACCATTCCCAGAGAGTAAACCCCAGGGGGAGATTTACAAGGTTAGTGTCGGGAAGGAGCTGCTTGGGAAAGCCCTCTTCCTTTCCACTGGAGAGAGCAGCCTTCTTAATTATTCTGATTGCTCATCTGGACTGAGGTAGACTTCCAGTGGTGTGACTGAGAGCAGTTGGGAGGTAGAAGACTGGAGGTCAGGAACGGTGGCCCTTCAGCAGACCATCCCACCAGGCTGCCCACAAGCACGTCGCACAGTGACCCTGCACATGGAGCATCTCTGTAAACTGACAATGGTGGAATTCATAAATTCATTTATTATTTGCTTAAAGCTGCACACCAAACGTGCCTCTGTGGCACACACAGACATGTGTTACCGCCCTGAGCAGAGAAGATGATGCTGTTGAGCAGTTGCTGTGGTCGCAGCGCGCACGCACAGAACAGATGAGGCTCTTTGCTCACTCCTTCACAGCGTGAATTTTACATCGGACTGTGGATTTATTTACACATAGTCCAGAAAGATGAGTCCTAGAACAAAAGTCGCTGGCAAATACTGTTCTCTCTCTCTGGATGTGACAAGGTAGTGGCAGCCAAGTCTCTCCGCTGTCGCGTCGTGTCGTGCAAGAGTCTCACAGCTGCAGGTGCAGATGTGCAGGCTCAGGCATCGGTATCACAAGCTCCTGCCTGTTTTGATTAATTCATCTACAGCTTTCACACACAGGTTCAGGGCCGGGTGCTTTCATCAACTCTGCGATCAAACTGTATGCCAGGGATGTGATGACTCACGTTACAGGCTCGCTGTAGTTCTGCAGGGGGAGGTTAATAGCGATGGTAAAATATTGCTCGTTTACTATATAGGTGGAGCTGGCGGCAATGGCTGTAGTCACGGTTGCCTAACAGTTCCCATTATATAAAACTTTGTTGTAGTTGCTCATATCTTTATCAGACTGTGGTGTTTGGTATTCTTCCACGCTGAGAATCCGCCCGAGGCTGAATTATTTTGGCAAATTTTAGCTAAAGCAGAGGGGGAGGAAATTACATTGTTTTGTTCATGTCAGAGTCTTACAGTTCGCTTTTCATTGATAACCTTCCAGCGTTCCCACTTTGAGGCAGGGCTGTATCGTTTGGCAAGTGGGTCGCTGGAGTGGGAGGGGCGCTGGCAGCCTGAGCGTACCTATTGCTGGCCCTGTGAGAATCCGTCCGGTCGGATTAAATGAGAAGCTTGTGAAAATTGCGCAAGCTCTGTAGTAGGTGGTTTAGAATTTTGGCAGCCAGAGTATCTGAAAAGAATGTTTGCTCCGACGATGCTCATGGCTCAGACTTTGGAGACTGGAAACTGCAGTTCCTGTTGCTGATGATCCTGGTGTCTCCGAGACATCCTCCAGAAAAGGCACTCAGCAAAACACAAAAAGGCCTTTGGGCCAATGATGAGGAGGGCAAGGTCCTCCAACAGTGAGCCAGTGATCTTGGGAACTAGCAGGAGATGAGGCTGAATGGAGTATTGGAACTGGAATGGGATTTTTCTGATGCCTCCTGGAGTTTTCAGGTGCTGTAACTGGGCTGTGAGCTGACTGTGACTGTGTGGTTGAACCCACAAAGCCGAATGAGAGAGGAACAGCTCAGGGGGGGTTGCCTCGTGTAGCCATGGGACGGTGTAGGTGATGTGTGATGCTATCATGTGGCATTTCATAACTCCCTCTGCTCTTGTAGCTACTTGTTGATGTGTGATCACAGACTCATTTTCTTTCGGACTCTGAGCATGGGATGGCTAATGCCGGGGAGCTACCGGAGCAGGCAGGAAGGAGGGAGCACAGGGCACCTGGGTACCTCTTGCATCATCCCAAGGCCTTGCAGCGGGAGAGGCAGTATATGCGAGCTGGAGCCTCTGTGCTGGTTTCTGGTGGAGATGTTCTGCAAGACAGCTCTTCTCCCTGGCAGAGGGCTGCCGTGCGTGCCTTAGCCTTCCCTGTGCAGCTTAAGACTGACAGATCAGACGGACTGATGTGCTGAGCACGCATCAAGGCAGGCGTCTTACAAAAATGCTGAGTATTAGGCCCAGAGCATTTCAAATTGAGCGTCTGCATTTTGAAAAACTGTTGACAATTTCAGCATTGCAGTTGGCTTTTTGTGTGTAAGAGGATAATAGCTTCTTCCTCCAGAATAGCATTGCAGAGAGATAGAAGATTCACTTGTGCAAGTTGTCACAGAAGAACCTCCAACAAAGCGAATAATGCTGCGTTCAGCATAAGATTTGGGTGATGTGAAAGTACAAAGAGAGGGAAAATAAGGATATCGGTTGTTTTCCCTGTGACCTGAGCAGCTGAACTTCTGCAGAGAATAGTCAGTAATGGATACTGTGATATGTGGATGAGAGAGGTGAGTAGGGGGTCATTTTTTTCAGAATTGTAGGTCGCTTTTCCCTGCTGTCTTAAGAGGAAGACATCCAAAGCCATCAGATGTCTCTGTATTACCTCCTGATCCCTGAGATCCTGTATGTGTAGTTGGACACATGCACATCGTGTAACAAATGGTGTGTTTGTGTCACACAAATGGGCTCCAGTGTTTTACAGCTCTTATGCTCCAGGCCCTGCACAGAAAACAGCCTCTTCCTTCATCCACAGGGTTTCCTTTCTAATTACAGTGCCTGGGATGATTGCAGCGCGGGGCAGTGGGTTAGACCAGCCCAGAAGCTCTGCTCTGGGCCCCATATGTGAGAGAAGAAAATGATAGCAGCAACACATCATCTCAGCTGGAGGTGACTTGGGGTCTATCCACTGCCATCCAAAAAGCAGAATTAAACCAGGGCTCAGCACCAGGGCTCTCAAAATGTGGCTTTTGCAATGAACCCGTGCTGACGTAGGTGTCAGCTGGAGTATTTGGGGTGGCTGTAAGATCTCTTTTCCATGTAGCTTTTCTCATGAGATCTGGCCAGGGCATCATCGTTACCAAGAGCATCTAAGAGTCCCTCCACACCTCCCTGTTTTCACTAATTATTGCAGTGTCTTTGGTGCCTCCCTCCCCTGTTGAATTTGGTTGGGTGTCAGCAAATACCTTGTACAAATATTCATACTCAGAATTTCTGGAGGGAGTCAACAGAGAAACACGACGTTTGATTACCTAACCTCTGTCTTTAAGAAACTGAGGTTGAAAAAATGCACCTGTCTCATATCTGAGCAGTGGCTGGTTTAGTTAGAACAAAATGTGCATTGCTTGCATTGTCAGTTTTCCTAAATGGAGCTGTCAACTGATTTTAATTGTATAAAGATACATAGGAATGGAAGGGGAGTTCAAACAGCTCTTTTACAGCATGTTAAGTGGACATGCTGCTTCAAGTATATCCCCCAGTAATGTATACGAGTTGAAAAGATGCTGTGGGATTGTGTGGTGAAGGTAAAAGCCCATGTATCCACCTGTGCAAATGCATGAGAACCAAACCAGAAATGTTCTGCAAGGCAAAAATCACAGCAAACCCCAGCATGGACCTTGAAGTCAAGGCTCGCTTGTTGTAAAGTGTGCCCCAGAAAAAACAAAGACAAGACTCCCATGAGCAGCAGCCTCGGATGGTAGCAGGGTGGGCTGCGTACGTAAAGCCTCCTGACAGCTGCCCCGGAGCTCAGGTGCTCCATTAAAGGTATTTCATTGTGCTGTTGGTCTGGGCTTTAGCTGGATTTCAGGTATCACAGTGTCCCAGTTGCCTTGGGAGCTCCTGTGCATTTTTTCTGTGAACAACTTATTTTTTTTTTAAATATTTTTTTTTCTCCTTCCCTACCTCCTTTGGCTGTTTTGTTGCTACATTTTAATATCTATTTAAATGAAGTGGATGGGTTCTCATGTCTTGAACTGTTTAGTGAATACCTCTGGAGATGTCACCTTGGGCATGGGATGCGCTGCATTGCTAACCGACCTGCACCAGCTGGCTTCAGGTGCCAAGCTCCATCTTCCTCTCTGCTGAGGTCTTTGCTCTTGGTTTGCCAGTCAGCCACCGAATTTAGGTCTGTTTGTAAAAGTACAGCCACAAGAAATGAAAAACTGAACCTCCTGATGTCATTCATCGTTTTTAAACATAACTGTGTGACCTCAGTGGAGCGATTGATGGTTTGGCTCCCAGGTCTGGCTGGAGATGTGAGGTTTGGTGACTGTCCCAAAACTAGGTCTGCAGAAGAAGACTTCATTTTGCACCATCTAAGGAAAAGTTACTTTAGTTCTTATTTAAAAGGAAAGCCATCTGTAACATCTTCAAGATGTTACAAGAGGAGCTTCCCTCTGTATGCCTGTGTTCTGGGGATGGCAGCACGTTACTTGCTGTTAGGCTGCCAGACTACTTAGAGAAGAAATGGGTCTCTCTAGAAGAGGAAAGATCCTTTTTAACAGCATCTGTCTCCCTTAGACACAGTTTCTGTGTGGTTCCTTCCTTCTGGTTGTTTCTGTTACAGTTCTTCTGTCATTGCTGTCAGCCCCTTAGGGACCTTGCCAGAAGGATGGCATGACTCAGTCCACCCTCATCTCACCCCAGCCATCATACTGTCCTGGCCAGGTCAGTTTGAGCTGAGAAGGGGATTTCAGGTTCTGAGGTCCCGGTAGAGCCAGGAGACCAAGTTAGGATTTATACATTTTCTGTGATGCTGATATCTCTTTGGAGCTGGGCAGTGACAGAGTGGATTTAAAAGATTTTTGCGGTTTGCTGGCATGTTGTTGTTGATACAGCTTCCACTTGTTAAGGTGATCCAACAAGTATCCTTAACGACCTTGCTGGGGAGCTTGTGAGACTCCAGAGGACGGGAAGTTCTGTTTCATGGTGCTGTAGTTCTAGGACCTGTCGTGGTTGCAGTCAGCTGATGCTTATGAACTCCTGCTCATTATAAAGTGCTGATTAGAGTCAGGAGCCAGCGGCCAGGGATCTTCTTTTCTGTCCAGATCTAATGGTCCCTTAACTTTAAACTTAAACACATTCCCTAGATAGAAGTAACATTAAATAAGGCTTTGCAGAAATTTTTAATGCAGAGGTATGAGACGTCTTTGTGAAGGTCGTTTGCTTGACTGACTTGGTTTTTCATGTGCTGCCAATATCTGATCCCACTTCTTGACCTTTGATATACACTGAGAGAGAAGATTAGGATGCTTCTAATCAGCTGAATCTCCCCTCTGGGAGCACTATCAGATCCTGGCCCAAAGCTTTATCTCTTCGAGGTCTTGCCAGCCCTCTGTGTTTTCGGTTTTGTTACCAACTGAGGTCAGAGTTCAGTTACCTCAGAGGTTCTTGTTCCACTGGGGTTGTTTCTTGGATCATTTCTGTAAGAGTTGAGATACTGGTGAGCAGCTCTGTCTGCTTGGAGGCAGGGTTCTTCATCTCATGTGTGTTGATGAACCAGACCTTATTCACTGAAATAAAGACTTTTTAAATTTTTTTTCTTGGTGCAAGATTATTGCAGTAATCAGGAGTCCTGCCCACCCTGCCATTAGTAGGGCTTCATCAGAGGTCTTCGGTAACAAACCTGAGTGGGTTTGAGGCACTAAGTCATGTGCCTCATAGATGTTCAAAGTACATCAGCCGGCATCTTCTGCCAGCCAAATCTGTAAATTCATTAAAATGCCAGGTTTGTTGGCAGTGAATTGGTAATGGGGGTTGAGTTTCAGGCCGTTGTTTCAATGAGGACTTACGTGAGGCTAGCAAATCTGCAGCCACGTGGCCCAGGCTACATTGTGTGTCCCAGTGATACCAGCACAAAGTTTAATGTCAAAGCTGCGACTGGTCTTTGTCAAACGGAGGCCCCTTGAGTTGCATATCTTCCCCTCTCACTTCAGCCGTGGGGAGTGCCGCTGTTGGGATGTAAGTATGAGGCGGTTGATCTCAGGGTGGTACAGACAGCGGGTCGCGTTGCTGGGGCCGTGCCTTCCTGAAAAACTTCAGTGATCTGAGGAAGGACTGAGCCCAGACAGGCATATTGACCCACTGACTTGTAAAGCTCCTGTTCCCCAGTATCATCCATGTACCCGTGAATGTCCCTGCCCTTGTCCCATGTCCTTGAACACTCCAGAAGCTTCATAGGAAGGAGGGGAATGGTCTGGAGTCACTGGCCAAAGCTGGATGCTTTGCTTCTGTCTGAAACCTTACTCGTCCTACAGGTCCCGGTCTGAAGTTACTAAGCCCACAGAGAAATCTGCTCTTAGTTTCTCGCTAGTAGGCCCTTTCTTGTTGAGCTGAAATTCTGGCAAAGAAGAGTCGAGGCACTAGAGAATCCCCAGCTCTGCCTGGTTATACCAGACCTCCTCAGATCTTTCCTTGGAACGAGCAGGCGAGAGGAAATACTTTCCATTTCAGAGAAGTGTGGACAAACAACGTTGCTTCAGATGGAGAAGAAAAGCAGGAGACGGAGTTACAGCGCCGAATCCGGCTGGCCAAAAGCATGCTCTTGCCTTTATTCCATCATTCCTGGAACACAGTGTTCTTATTGTATTCCTCCTCGCCCTGCTCAGCGCCTCTCCCCGGGCTTGGGACTTGGAGATACCCTGACCACAACGCTGGTGGGTTTGGGGAAGTTAAAAAAAGCATCAAACACATCTCGGGAACGGATCCTCTCCCTCGCCTTACGTTAGGTAAACGTGTTTTCTGAAAACCTGGATCCCGTTAGAAAGGTTCCTGCTGCCTGGAAAACAAAGTACTTGCTTGCCTGGTTTAGTCATTAAGTAAATTTGTGGTTTGGTTGAGACGAAAAAATAATGAAGAAAAGCTGTTGAAATCCCGGGATTAATTTGATAGTTTGCAGGCAGTGCTGTTTTTAAGCAGAGCTGCTGCCTTCTTTAGGTTATGAGCAGAGCCAGGTATGAACCTGGGTTTCCCTTCCTCCCCGTGCCTCAGCGGGAGGCATTTGGAAGCAATTTGTTTCACGGAGGGCCTCGCCGCGGGTGTGGGGGATGCTCTGGGCCGCAAGCCGGGTTGCGTGGGTGTCTGCACGGCCAGCCCGCGGCTGCAAGGCTGGGTGAAGCCTTGGGCCGCTCCTTCACGCTGCGGAGGGAGCAGCGTGCTGGGCTGTGGGCAGGGTGGGAGGAAGGGGAGGGTGGTCGCTCGCTCGGCGTGACGTGGGAGGCTCTGAACGGTTGGGGGGGTTCGCTGGTGGCTTTACATCTGCAGTGTGACAGTGTATTGTCCCTTCCGGGAGGAACCGTTTTCTCTGCGGCTCTTTTATGTCTCCAGGCAGAGGAGCCCGTGCAGGGACCCCCTTAGCTCTCTGCAGTGGGTTTCTCCTCCCCACCAGCACTGATTTATCAGGGAGGGTCTCTCAGGGAAGCAGAGATGTGGGATCTGGCACTGCTGCACGCTGCCCGAAATGGCTACTACTGCCTGTGCTCATCCCCTGGAGCGCACACACACACATATATAAAATCACATGTTAAACATAGATGTCGTTTCACTCTGTGAAGACAATTAACAGAGCAGAAAGGTCTTGCCTGTCAGCCTGTTGCTGAATTTTCTCCAGCTCTCAGCTTAAGTGAGGGGAACAGAGACCCTGTTAGTGCCTGTGTCCATGCTAGCGAGCCCCGTGGCCCAGGGAGAGCACGTGGGGCGGGTTGGAGTGAGGGGTGAGGACCAGGGATCCATTCATTTCAGGGGGGTTTCCTTTGGGATGGTTCTCACCCAAACCTTTGGTCATCTAGAGCACACCGAGAGCGTGCTGGAGCACGGCATCGCCTGCCTGGGGATGGGAACCCCAGTCCTGGGATTTGAAATGGTTTGTGTTTATTTAATGCAAAATGCAGCTTTAAAGCTCAGTGGTGCTTCTGTTCTGACATTCCTCTTGATGCCTGTCATCCTGTCTGTCCTGGAGGTGTCAGGATTTGGTCCTCGGGATCCAGGTCCTCTCTCTGCATTTGGGAGAGTGCAATGATGTTCAGCACATCCCTATATGAGCCAGATTCTGTCCCATCCAATAAAATATTAAAAACAATTCTCCCATGGCATATGGTCTGATAGAGGCTGTGGTGTGGAGAGCATGGCCTGTGGGTGGGAGTAACGTACCCTGGGTATCCAAAATGTGCCCAGGAGGTGATGGCTTGTCCTGGTTCTGTAGCATCTTAAGTCCCTACAGAGGGTTTTGAATGACCAACAGAGCCAGGCTGCTTCAGACCAGTGTGGGTCTTGTTTAGTCACAAGTAATGCAGCCACATATGGTTGACAGCCAGTTCCCCAGGAGCCAGCAGTGTGCCCAGGCAGCCAGGAGAGACACCCGTACCCTGGGATGCATCCAGCACGGCACGGCCAGCCGGGCCAGGGTGGGGATTGTCCTGCTTGGCACTGCACTGGGGTGGCCTCACCTTGAGCTCTGGGGGCAGGTTTGGGTGTCACAGGACAAGAGGGACATAAAACTATCAGAGAGTGCCCAGAGGAGGGGAACGAAGATGGGGAAGGGTCTGGAGGGGAAGTCTTATGAGGAGAGGCTGAAGGCCCTGGGGTTGTTGAGCCTGGAGAAGAGGAGGCTGAGGGGAGACCTCATGGTGGTCTGGGGCTTCCTGGGGCAGCGAAGGGGCAGGCGCCCATCTCCTCTCTGTGGGAACCAGGGGTAGAACCCAAGGGAATAGCATGAAGCTGTGACAGGGGTGTGTCAGGCTGGGTGTCAGGAAGAGGTTCTGTGCTGAGAGGGGGTTGGGCACTGGGACAGGCTCCCCAGGGAAGTGGTCCCAGCACCCAGCTGGACTGAGGTCAAGAAGCATCTGGATGATGTGCTCAGTCCCCTGCTCTGACTTGGCTGGTCCTGTGTGGAGCCAGGAGCTGGACTTGATGGTTTTTATGGGTCCCTTCCAGCTCAGGAGATTTTGTGATTCTATGAAATACCCTGTATATTTTATAGAAAATGTCCCTATTTAATGTAACCTTTCATAATGGATAATGATTCATATTAAGCATGTCATCATTTTGAAACCAAACCAAGCCAAAGCTGTGTTGTGGTCTGCATTCAGGTTGACACACTGAGGTGACTCTCAGCAGGTACCTGTTACTGTTCCATATGAAACAAAATGTTCTGTGACGTTTGCTTGCAGTAAGGAAGATGACCCCAGTGTCCTGTTAATTGATTTGCAGGCACTGTGTTGCCCGTATTTTCTCTTTTAATTAATTTCTTGTTCATTAACCTATTAAGTGACTCTTTTGGTCTTATTCTAGAGAAATCATGCTTTGGGTTTTGGAAGGGCTTGATTTTACTATGGGTCAAAACTGGATTTTTACGATTTTTATTTTAAATCTGTCACAAGTGGACAGAATATACATCGGGGTGATGCATGAGCACAGCCTGTCCCTGCCTCTGGGGATGGAGGAGCTGGGCAGGCGTGTTTGTAGGTGCACAGTCAGATGAAGCCTTGAGGGACTTGTTCTGCAGTTTCATTGGAAAACAGTGGTTGCATCTTGTTGCCTGAAAGCCTTTCCTAAGAGGTTTATGGTGGTGATGGGGCCACAATATTTAGCCTGTCAATCCTCATTTGTCTCCTAAAGCAAATTTATTCCCTGTATTTCAGCTTCCTTCTGAGATCCTGACAAATTCTAAATTGTGTTTTCTCACCTGCCTTGCTGTGTCTACGATCTAAATTACTGGTTTCAGTGAATGCATCTTCTGTACCTTTGTCCTGCCTAAGAAGTGGTAAGTCCTCGACTGATGCACAGGAGGGAGAAAGTGGAAGCTCAGGCTGGTAGATCTTGGGTTCAGCTTTTGTAACTGTGCTTTAATACTTCGCAATAATTACCGAAGCTTCCCATAAAATAATCTTTGTGTACTCCTAAAATGGAATTGAATGCCTTAGAATAAGAGAGAAGAGGAGCCCTTATCTGTACTTTTAGTTAAGTTTTTATTTATTTCCCTTCTTCCTCCAGCGTGGGAGGATGAATAAGCACGGAAGAAGATACAGATTTGCAAAGGCAAAGAGCGCTAAAGAGCGTCGTTTTTTTCATCAGCTTTTAAAAGCCAGACTGTAATCATAAATTCCCTGATAGCTGGAGCATGCAGAAGTCATCTTTAAGCCTACAAGTGACAGGCTGCTGTTGCTTTTCAAACTTCAGATTTTTTTTTTTTTTTTTTTTTGTGAGACACAACTTTGATCTGGTTCCTTTGTAATGCTCTGCAGAGCGCTGGAGCCGCCGCGCTCGCCGGCTGCAGGGCTAGAAGTGAACTTTCTTGGCAAGAGCCATCTGGAGACCTCAAAGAACAGATTAACTTGTCCAGAATTGATGTGATCTTTGAAGAAGCTGCCCTTGCCTAGAACACATGTGATGAGCTTGGCATTGGCAGTGATGAAGTTGAGATGCACAGCAGCATCTGAGTACCTGAAGTAACAGGGAAGAGTTTGAAGTGGAGCAGCCCTGAGGATTTGCAATCAAATCTTTAGCTAAACCCCCAATTTTAACGTCTTGAGCAGACTTTGGGTCTTCAGTGCAGGTTTAATCCAGTCAGGGGTGAAAGTTTTCAGCTTTGCATCTTCATAGACATTTTGTTCTTAGCTCCTAATCATACCCGCAGTGACGCATTGGGGAGCATTCCGAGTGCTTTGGGACGTTTCTAATAGTTTTATACCCAGTACAGTGTGACTTTTGTGATGGTAGTTGGTACCAGGGGTTGGAAATAGAGACTTTTCAGTTGGTAGATTAATGTAATTGTGTATGTCAGACTTCTCAGTGGATGCTGTTCTGAGCCCTTGCTTAAAGGTGACCCTGCCGCTCCGACGCTCTTGTCAGCACGTGCTATTTAACTGTGCTGAAGGGATTTGCTTCGGCTCATACATCATACACTAACATGTGCACCTTTTAATTTGATTGACTGGTTGTGATAATGAAATGTGATATTGCATGAAGGATGTGACAGTCACCCGCTTGTTAGCAGACGTAGCTATGGGAGGGAAGTAGGGCAGCCCTGCTTGATCGCGTCTGGGCAGCCAGGCACTCAGCAAGCTGTCATTTTGAAAGCCTTTTTTACTTCCTTGGGTGGAAGTACTTGACTTTTTTAGGGGAAAAATTAACTTTTTACCACTGAATAAATGGGTGGTGTTAAAGTGAGGTGGGAGGATGTCTCAGCATTAGACCTTGTCCTCCCAGTCACAAAGGCAAAGTGACCAGAGATGCTACAGAAGTGTCAGGGTTAGTCCTGGTTGCATCTGGCAAATGTAATTCTGGAAACAGTCATCTTTAAAACCCCAGGACTGTAAAAGTTTAAGTTGTTGTTGGTTGGTGTGAAAAAGCAGAGTGGAAGTGCAGAGACTCTGTAACCAGGTCTCATTGAGTTGCAGCCCTGCTCTGTGGTCTCTGGGCACCATCCCTCAGCTCAGCCACCCACCCTAAGAGGAAAGGAGGAATCATGTCCTGCCATGAGGCTCCTCGCTGCTCTATCGCAGTTACTTGCCCTCAGCTGTGGCAAAAGATCCTGAGTTTCTGCAGCACCTGTTTTGGGGTGTCCTTCCTGGGATATACCCTTGGCCCCAATTCTCCTACGGCTTGGAGGAGGTAACACATGAAGTTTGGGTGATTATCAGCTGCCTCGTGGCTCCTGCTGTCTCAAAAATGGTATTTCCCTTGGTTAAAAATGAGTTGCTCACCCAAACCGTGGTGACCAAAGATTCATTTTGAGGAGATCTTCGAAAAGCAGTGTTTGGGGGAACATAAGCAGAAACCTTGGGATTTTGTGGTTGTCAGCTTCATGAGTCTTCATCTCTTGGGTTTGCTAACCTGATGCTGCATCTTCCTCAGTAGTGCAGGGGCTTGGAGGTGCCTCACCGTGCTGTCAGGCAGCTTGGAGATGCACTGGTCTCAGGATCAGGCCTGTGGGGACCTTTGCCAGAGGAGAACTGCCAGCCTGTCTGAATTCTGTCACCACTTTAATTCTTTCGAATAAAAATTTTCTTCTCGGTGTCCTAAAATGACACGTCTCGGTGTCATAAAAATTCAGTGCTAGATCTGGAGAAGGTAGATCTGATGAAAACTGGTGGATCTTATCAGCTTCCCTGTTAGACTGGGACCTGCTCCAGCCACACCAGAACTGCTAGCAGGCTTGGGAAGACCGTGTCTCCCAGACCTGCCAATACCATGTTGCGCAACTTATTCCCTCCAGTGAAAATTCAGATTCTACAGAAATCAGTTGCCTATAGGTCTTTCATCTCCAAGGAAGCTTCCTTCTTGCCTTAGCTTTTATTTTCATGCTTAATGAAGAACATCAATGAAGGAGGTATGTAACTCTTGGGACCTGAAGGGAAAACCATGTGGATTTGGGTTTGCAGGCAGGACTTGTGAGATCTTTCTGCTGCTGTGGATCCTGAAGGTGATGCAGTGTTTCCCACAGCAAGCTGGTTTTGCAGAGAGCAAAGAGTAGCTTGTTTGGCAGAAATGTGGGGCGGAGCATCTTTGAGTTTTGTGAGGAGGTTGGGGATCCCAGGCTGGAAGGAGGACACTATTAGGGACTCAAAGTGCAGTGGGAACTCCAGCCAGGGCAAGGTGACTGAAGAGGACCTCAACTCTCTTCTCACTTCAGTGTACATTGGAGCTCCAAGATCTTCTTAGTGCTCTGTGCTGCTTTCAGCTGGAGGAGTGGG
Source organism: Heliornis fulica (assembly GCA_013399135.1). NCBI lineage: Eukaryota > Metazoa > Chordata > Aves > Gruiformes > Heliornithidae > Heliornis > Heliornis fulica. Next base: position 41,707 of record VXBZ01005897.1, on the reverse strand, counting down.
AGATGTGGGGATGGGATGCAACCAAGACAGCATGCAAAATAAACTCTGAACAGGTAGGAAGAAGCCCTAAGGAGATGCTTGCTGATTTTCTGCAGCAGTTTTGGCCCTTGTCAGCGTTACCAGAATTGATGGTGATCTGTGGAGGGCTTTATGCAAAGGAAAGGCAGCTGGTCAGGTTGACTTACTTGGGTCGCTGTGATCTCTATTGTAATTGTTCCCTGTGTGATTATTTTGAGGGTTGAGCAACTGAGAGCTGCAGAAGAGACGTGCAGCTTGCTTTCTGCGACATGTGAAATGCTCTGTGTTCCTTTCAAAACCAGTCATTGCTCTTTCTGTTTAAAAAAAAATAAATTCCGGAAGTCTGCAGGAATTTTTGTGAAGTCTTGACTTTAAATGCTCACCTTTCCTTTTATCGCCCTTATCAGCACACGGAGCTCGGTATGTGAGGTTTTTAGCTGACATTTCAAATCGCTCTGAGTGTGCCTGTATCCCTTTTAAAGCAGCCTCCCCTCCCAGATCAGAAGTGACCAGGGTTTGGGGGTGTTTTTTTTGTTAGACTCCACGTTCCTTTAATGTTTTCCTCCTAATAGATGTTGAAAGCGTTCTTCAGAGGCACTGCACAAAACATTCAAATAGTGATACGAGCCAGCTGAAGAGAGTTGTCAGGGAGAGGGAACATTAGGAGAAGGATTGAATACAAATGGATTCCTCAAAAGTAATGTAACCTGTTATGATTGCTTTGAAATCCTATACCCTTTCCATCTACTTACGCTTACTGAAAGTTTACATTTACATTGATGTATTAGTGGCAGAGCTAAAATGGAAGTAATCCTTGTCATACACATGCTTAAGTGTGTAATTGTAGCTAAATACAACAATTGTGACCAAACTCTTGCCTGCATCCTCAGTGGGAAGCCCAGAGCCATGGAGTGCTGCAGGAGAGCCTGTCTATCTCAACATCTCTGGAGGGACCAGGGACCACATAACACCCATTTACTTGCTCTTGGTTCCTTCCGCCATATCAGATCCTCACCTGGTGAACCCTTCAGATGCTCCTTCTTTGTTCCAGCAGATAGAGAGGAGAAATGAGTTGATCTGTGCTTTTAATTCTATATATCCTAGTGCTTTCTAAATGTGCTGTGAGAATGATCCGTGCCACTTTCAGGCAGTCCTGGCAGAAGGTCCACTAGAAGTTGGTGCTGTGTTTTAATTGGGTTATCCAAAAGCACATCCTTGTCTTTGCCCGCAGGGAAGGCCTGAGCCATCCATCATTCCTGCCTCAATTTAACAGGTTGCATCAGCCTCCGTCACGCAGCTGTCATAGTGCATTTGACAGGAGAGTTGCACTGCACAGTGCTCCTTTCATGTTCAGAACTGACCATTATCTGAGGGGAGAGATGGTGACGGGGATGCTAAGGTGTTCACTTATTATACCTTGGTTTTTAGGGTGAACTTGCTCAAATTATTTCCAGACTTAAATATTTGCCCTAGAAAGCTGTTCTGAAGTCTGATGGAGTATAGAAATAAGATTGCTCCAATGCACAGCTGCAGTGACAGTCAGAAAGTTTGTGTGCTGGATGATATCCATGGTGACTTGCCACCCAAAGGCACCCATAAGAGTTCATACCCAACTGGCTCCACCTGAGTGTGGAGAAACCTCTCAGGGCTCCTTTTGCCTCAGCCAGTGGTGAAAAACTTCAGCTGACTCCATTTGGGTTGCTCTTTACACCACTCTGCCATCTACACTGAGCTTCACTCTCCAAGGAGAAAGATCTTAGAGTTTTTGTGGGTTTGTGGCAAGCAAAAGATTGGTTTTCTTTTTGTGAGAGTAGGAGGGTAATTTGTTTCTAACTGGCCCCATAATGGACCAAAACCAACATGATTGTTCTTAGTGACCAGTGACTACCCTTGGGCCCTTGTATTACAAGGAGCAGTGTCTGGTTGTGTTTCTAGGAGCAGAAGGGCCCGGTGAGCAGGAGCTGTGTGAGCAGTGTGCTGGCTGGAACCTATAGCCCCAACAAGTCCAGGTTTGACCATACTTTGGTAATGCTTCTGTATGCCAAGTACTGTCTTACACAAACCATAAATAGCTCCTTGGCTAGATCCAGTTCAGGCAGCACCTATCCTGCACGGGTACTCAGTGCCAACACGCAGAGACTGCCAACCCCGGCCTTTGCCAGGGTCTTCCTTGCCTCCAGTCCTTCCATCTGTGCATTTCTTGTGGGTTTCCTTGTCTTATCTAAATGTAAACTCCCCGGGGCAGGGTCTGTTCTCTGGTGTCTGTAGGACTTTGCCCGCTGCAGTCACCCAGCAAAGCTCTGCACAGCACAACGGGGAAGCGTGGATTGCGTCATGTGGCCTCCTTGGAGGTGTTTGCTCAAGGTCCATTACAAACCACATCAACTAGTTGCCGGTTACTGAGTTACTAAATAGAAGATCATGCTGGTGAGCTTCATGGCCTGAATTAAAACAAGCTCCTGATTTTCAGAGCTGAAAACAGAGCTTGGAAAACCCAGGACTTCATCAACATCAGGATACCTTACAGAACCTGCTCTTCATGCAGGGGGTGGTGGGAGATTAAACAATGCCATGTTGTTGTGCCGGTGTGAGTTTTTCAGCTCATTTCTCCTCCTTGCAAATTACAAAACACCTTGGGGTGACAAGAGGATGCCAGCGTGGCCTGGCTGTCCTGTGGTGTGGCAGAGCTGGAGGCGTGTAGGCAGCAGTAGCTGTGCTGTGCTGGTGGCAGAGTCAGTGTGAAGGATCCTGCCTGCTGGTTTCACAGGCAGCTCTGCTCTCAGCGCAGGTCTCTGGAGTAAGGAACTTCTTGTTTCAGAGGAGGAGGTCGGGCTGCTCACATGTGGATGAGATAATCGGTCTGCAGGACAAGGCGTGGGGCTGTGTACAGACCCCTCTGTAGATCCATGGGAAAGGCTGGTGTGGTTAGGTGGCAAACATGTTTGGAGTAAACAGAGACAGAAAGACAAGCATAGGATGGGTGAGCCATGCCCTCACCCCTTGCTGTTGGAAGAGCAGATGGCTGTTTTGACTGAGAAAAATGCTGTCCCGTTATCTAGGTATTGCACTCAGATGTCCTGCCTCGCTCGTAGAGTGCCAGTGCTAAGCAGTTAGCCAGCAGACACCATAAATCCTGATGGGAGCTGGATTTCCTCTGCACAGTCTTGTTCACTCCCCTCTTCATCTAACGTTGTCATCTTCATTTCTTCATGAATTCCCTTTTGCTTCCAGTTATGAGTGAAATCCTTCCTGGTTCTCTCAATGCAATTTGATATGAACCCCGATTTGAATCACCGATGCTGGGGCACCAGGCAGAGACCTGCCCAGTGATGCAGAGTATGGTCATGGTCGTGTCCTTCTCATTTGACTCTTTGGTTTTCCTTGCAGGCATGGGCCATGGAGAGAGCCTGTTAACCCATACTATGTCAACACGGGCTACGCTTTGGCACCAGCGACCAGTGCCAACGACAGCGAGCAGCAGAGCATGTCCAGTGATGCCGATACGATGTCGCTGACGGACAGCAGCGTGTAAGTAACCCCACTGGTGAGACAGTAAATGGAACAAGAGCGTGTTTGTTCCGTTCGTGGTGGTGCTGTGTCAGTCTCGAGGAGGCTTTGCTGTGGTTGGTGTTGGGGGAATGTCTGGCTACTCCAAGGCCATACCTTGCTTTCTTTTCAAGCAGGGCTTTTTTAGTCACTGTGCAGGCTACTCAGCCTCACTGGTCTTGGAAATGTTTGCAACATCAATGGTTTGAGCGAGTTGTAAGTCATACACAGAGTTCCCACAATGTTTTTTGCCAGGTGCAAAAAAGCATTGAGAATGTTGGATGGCTCTGTAGTAAGGCGTTTGAGGTGTAGTAGCTTCTCACTGTCAGCCAGAGATTTCTCCTTCTACTCTAAAGGGTTTTTTTGCAGCCAAACAGCTCAGTGTGTGATTGCTCTGTAGCACGACTGGTGACTGACCAGTTCATATCTGGTGACCACTGCACTTCAGTACCAGTAAGCCCCTCTACCCAATCTTTTTGCTTTTTTTCTAGTTGCCACTTTCATGACAGCACCCTCTATCTCACCCATGAGAGAGCCTTTGTAAAGGTGGTCTGCACAGGGAGAAAAAAGGGGTTAGGAGATTTTGCTGTCACTGCACCTCTGTGATTAAAAAAGGGATCTGGGCCAAACTATTCAATGTTTGATCTGGTTTTAGTGGTGCAAGGCAGAGTGTCTTTCTGTAGAGCAGAAACCCTTTGATTCCTCAAGCGAGAGATGGCCGGTTTACAGAATTAAGAGAGAGTTTTATTAATGGCAGTGCTGTAAACACAAAGTGCTCCAAGGGGCTTGTTGGGCATCACTGTGGTTGTCAGGAGCTGTCAGACTTTGTTGGAGAAACTTTCCAGCCTGTCATGGACGTTGCTCATGGCTGGTGCAGCCGTTCCCTACCCACTCTCAGTTAACAAGGCTGGGGAACGTGTGGCGCAGCAAGGGCCTACTGTCTCTGCTGTGCTGACTGTGTGAGCCGGGAGCATGCCAGAATCTTGCTTTGTGGGGGCTTGAAGCCATTTAGGAGCAGCTGTTGAGTCCTCTCTGCTCACTGCCACCAGCTCCTCATGCTTTATCTGTGACCTGTTCCAGAAAGGAGGAGGCAGACCTTGGCCAAAGGAAGGCAGAGGATGCCCCTGGGACAGAAAGCCATAAAGGACAGCTAATTAAAGGCCGTTTGATACAAATCCAGCTGCTTTGCCCCATCCTGCGATTCTTCGTATTCATCAGATTGCGTGGAGGACTGCTCTGAAGCTAGCAGGGGTCGTTTAACTTGTGGTTATCAGGAGAGACAGTTGTGAGAGCTCTTCAGAATTAATTAGCTTTTAGCACTTCCTCTTCCACTGGTCCGGCAGGCTCGTGGGGTTGTGCTGATGGTTATACCTGCCGTAAGTTCTGATCATTTGTGCCAGAGCTCTTCGCTCTCATAATTTTTATTTCAGTAGCCATAATTTATTTCTTTGACAGGCAGAATAATTTCTGTTTGACCATCCTGTGCATTCTTTATTCTTTGCTCCTTTTTTCCTTTAGGCATTTTATCCCTTCTGTGCCCACCGTAGGCTGCTTCTAGCACTTTAATTACCACTGATACATGCGCTGCCTTTTGCTAATAACTAGCCCAATCCGAGTGGTCCATTTTAAGTAAGTCTCAAAAATTTTAAGGGTAAACCTGTGATCTCTCATTCTGTCCATCTCAAACTGCATGCGTGCAGATTGATCCCCAAATTGGGATTCTGGACATACAGCCTTGACCTTTGGCTTACAGAGACTGTCTGCTTTCAACACTTGCTCTTCATTATGTCCTTTAAAACTCCAGCACCAGTTTTTGTTCAGTTTTTACATGGCGTGGCTGAATCTATCTGCCTCCCGAGTTTCAAAGGAATTTTTGCAGAATTGCTCAAGGCAGCAGAAATGAAGAACAACCAGACGCAAGTTAAAGAAGGGACTCCTGCTGCTTGACAAGACTTGCATGTCTCGGGTCTTTGAATTTAGGCCTCCTCTGAGGAAAACGGCAATAAAAGGCTCGTTTGCTGATGAGCGAGGTTCTTCCCTGTGCGTGCTGTTTACATGCAGCAGTCAGGCTGGGTAATGAAGAAGTCTGCCTTCTGCTCCAAGGCAGCACGTGAGCTGGGCGTGATCCCGAGGCGGACACCTCCATGACCCTTTGTCAGAGGAGAATGTGTCCGGACAATCAGGATGCAAATGTCAGCTAATTGAGTTGTGCTATTAGTAATCCGGGAAGGCAGGCGGGCACGCAGAGAGCATGGCTTGGTACAGGGCGTGCTCTTCCAGTGTTGGCCAACTGAAGTTGGTGGAGAAGGCAAACATGCTGCGTGGTTGCATGGGGACTCTATAATGTATTGTGGTTGTCACCAGCTCCCATCCAAGCTTCAGTGCTACAATGGTGGGGGCAAAGCAGGGTTTGGATGTGCCTGGGTGCACAGTTCAGCTAAGCAAAGCCACTGGCCAGGAGCTGGGCAATGCTCTGTCCATCTGGCCCCCGAGCTGTGGTGTGGGGAGGCAGGCACAGGCTTTTTGGGAGCACTCAGCTCACCACAGTGTTTTTAATTTCTGTGGTACCAGCTACAAGCCTGCTTACCTGACAAGAAAGACTTTCAACAGGATGTCTTTCCAAGCATGGGTGGATAGTATTGTAATGGCTTGAATTTATATAACAAATACATTATCCTTGTTGTTCAAGGAGCTGGCTTTTGGAGCGGCTTAAAAAATATTGCTCTTGAATGCCTGCGCTCCGCTGATTATTTTTCAGTCTTCCTGTGTCATAGGAATTCCTCTGCCCTCGTAGGCTAAACAGCTCCGGTCCTCTCTGCCGAAACCTGTTTTTCTAACCGACAGGCAGCTGTGTTGTTTTAGCTGGTTCACGCGGAGGGAAGGTCTGGAGAGGACACGGTGAAAGGCTCCAGCGAGCGCCGGCTCAGCACGTGTGTCTTGCCCGCCGGTGAGGCCGAGTCGCTCACCGCTGGTGTTCGGTGGTGGGTCAGGGCTTTGGGGCTGTGCCTCACCCTGAGCTGCTCCGAGCCTGCCCCAGGCTTGTGGCAGCGTTTCCACCGCAGCTCCTGCTGTCTTGGATAATCCCACATGTGGATAGCATCTTCCCCACGCGAGGGAATGGCTTCCGGGTGGGGGGGTTGTCACAACAGAGATGCTCAAGGGAAATTAAGGCATATCTGGGTAGGAAGGCAACAGGCAGAAGCTGAAATGTATGAAAACACCATGTGATATTCCAGTGCAGGCTCAAATGCTCAAATGCTTTAGGTCCCTGTCTTTCTTCTGTTTCTGCCAGAGCTTAGATGGGTAAACAAGAGGCAATGTCTCCTCTTCAGCCCAGCATTGTGGTCCAGCCAAACAAGAGGACTCCTTCCTGTGGGTCTTTACTGTCTGTCCCAGCTTATCTTGGTTGGGAGATGAGCTTTGCCTTCTCCTGGGTGCTTGGAAAGCCCTTGGAACCGGTGAGCTTTGCTGCATTCCAGCTCTGAGCTATGCCAGAGGGAAGCCTGCTCCTCCCCAACTCCAGTCAAACCTTCCCCAGAGTAAGGATGGCCATTCCCCAGAGTGAAGGGCTTTAGGACAGCGGTTGCTCCTTCAAAAAGCCTTGCAGACTCCACATTGTTCCTCAGATGTCTGGCCATTTTCCCATTGCGCTTCTTTATGTGCGAAAGGTCCCTCTGGGATGGGGCTGCTTTGATAAGAGTAATTGGTAGAAACCGTAAGCTTCACTGTGGATGTTTCCTGCCTTTCCTATGGCCAGTGATCCAGAATGACCTTGAATTTTGCTATATTTAAACAAGTTTAACAGCTTTTTAATTTAAAAGATCCTCGGTGATGATTTCCAGCTTGGTCTGCTTACTGGTTAGGTGTGGAGGTTGTCTGTGGAAGAGCAAAGACAGCCCTTGTTTGCAGAGTCCGACTCCGAGCCACAGCAGAACCTCCTGTCTCACCAGTGGCTCTCACAGGTCGATTTGGAGAGGAGAGGAAGCCCCCATAGCAAGTCAAGTGCAGTATCAGTAAATAAAGATTGAAATACTCATTTCCCCTCCACCCCTATACATTCCAGTGCAGAGCTTTCTGGTGCTGGAGAAAAAAAAAACAGTTTGGGAAAGTTTTATTTTAAAAGTAGATGTGCTCTAAAAAAGTTTTGATATTTTTTTAATGTATATATATTATTTCTCTATCTATTGAAAACATCTCAAAGCAAGCTACCTGACAAAAGGAAAACAAAAGTACGGTATTGGTTTTCCTTGCTTTCCCCCCATCTATTGAATAAGGTTTTGTTGGGATAAAATTAAAGTGCTTATCTTTGAATTTGCTTCCTCTGGTTGAGTTGGCACAGTACATTGAACGAAGGAATGTTCCAAGTTCAGAGGTGGCATTGGGGAATCTAGTTAAAATGACATCAAAGGCAGCACAGCAGGGCTGAACATGTGTTTGAAGCCGGATAGATTAGAGGCCATTATCAGCCTTTCGCTACTGTGCTGGGAACAAAAGTCGCTCTTTCCGCTGGGACTGCTGCTGGGGAGAATTAAAAAAAAAAAAAAGAGAGAGAGAGAGAGAAAGAAAGAAAAATTGCACCTTCTAATATAATGCTGCTTTGCCCACGAATGTCCGTGCGGCTTCAGCCTGTGAGTTGTGTCCTGGCACCTGGGTTTGTGCAGCAGTTAAACTCAAACGTTGTCGATTGATGCCGACCAGCGATGGCCAAAATCATCCCCCAGATTTTTATCATTTGCCCCCTGCCCCTGTGAAAACTGCCAGTGGTTTTGTTGCCGACCGGTCTGGAAGAAGCCACGTTGTGATGCAGTGAAACTCTTGAACCATTGTGACTCTTGAAGTTGGTTTTCAAACGGAGGTTCGTCATTAAAGAAGACGAAGCCGCCTAATGAAAGCTGTCGTAATCGCCCGTCGGTATAGCAACGCTTGGGGAAATTGCTCTGCGCCCGTAAGGTGTCACCGCCGGGCGCAGCGGAGGTGATGCTCCCAGACGCGCTCTTCCTCCTCCTCCCGCATTACCTGCAGCCACTAGCCAGAGCTGTAATTAGCCTGGCTAATTTTCTCTTCTCTCATTTGTCTTCCTACTAAAAAGTACTTGTCATTAATCACGGGTTTTATTTTATTTTAATGGTGTTTAATTTTGAATGCCTGGCTTACTGCATGAAAACCCATCCTCGTGATGTCATTCGGTGGCCATGCACCAGCATAGGCTGAGGAGGGACCTGTTGGAGAGCAGCACAGAGCACAGAGGACCCAGGGGGTCCTGGGGGACAGCAGGATGACCATGAGACAGCAATGTGCCCTTGTGGCCAAGAAGGCCAGTGGCATCCTGGGGTGTATTAGAAGGGGGGTGGCTCAAGAGAGGGATCAAGAGAGGTCCTTCTCCCCCTCTGCTCTGCCCTGGTGAGACCCCACCTGGAATATTGTGTCCAGTTGTGGGCCCCTCAGTTCCAGAAGGACATACAACTCCTTGAGAGAGTGCAGCACAAGATGATGAAGGAAGTGGAACACCTTCCTTCTGAGGACAGGCTGAGGGAGCTGGGTCTCTTTAGCTTGGAGGAGACTGAGGAGTGACCTCATTAATGTCTATAAATATGTAAAGGGTGAGTTTCAGGAGGATGGAGCCAGGCTCTTCTCAGTGATGACCAGTGAAAGGACAAGAGGCAATTGGTCCAAGCTGGAGCAGAGGAGGTTCCGTGGGAGTGTAAGGAGAAACTTTCCCTGTGAGGGTGACAGAGCCCTGGGACAAGCTGCCCAGAGAGACTGTGTAGTCTCAGTGTGGGAGTTGGACTAGATGGTCTTTCAAGGTCTCTTCCAAGCCCAGACATTCTGGGATTGTGCCTGTGCCCACATTTCATGGAGCTGTTGGGGCAGCAGGCACAGAACACCGACAGTGTGACCATCCTCACACAGTCTTGTAACTCGGGAGGTTTGCAGGCAGAACACCGTGATCAGTCTCATGTCCCTTGCCAAATGGCATCTTGGCTTTAAATACCTGCTGGTTAAGCTCTTCAGCTTATGTTCTCGAGAAGCAGCTGGGCTGTGGGGTGGGGGGTAGGTGATAAGTACATTTGGCCTGTGCAAACATCTTGTTGTGGTGAGATGTGTTGGAAGTGGCTCGCTTGCGCTGCTCGGCGTGGAGCAGGGCTAGCAGGAGGCAGTGCCTCCACGGGGGTGTGTGGGGAAGCTGGCGGGTGCTTCAGACAAACCAAATCCCTCCCTTTGTTTCCACCCGTTCATGAGGCACAGCACGACCTTCCCAAGCGGTTGCTCTCACTGAGATGGGGAAATGTGTGAAATAAAAAAGGATATCTCTGAATGCCAAGCTCTGGTGTTTGGGTTTGCATTTGTTTGTTTTTTCTTAAACCAGGTTATTTTAAGGTAGGACCAAGAGATGGGCCCATGTCCCTCTCATAACTGGGTTCCACTTCTCTCACGTTTTTTTTATCCCTCTGTAGAGCAGGTTGGTTGCAACGGTGAGAACAAAAATAAGTTTCTTTTCTTCACCCAAAGCCACCCTCGGCCAGCAATGCTTTGCCATTAGGGCTGCTCAGCAGAGCCCATGGCATGGACCCCCTTGACCTCCTTGTCTTTGCAGAAGGGCTGCGTGGGGCTCAGCAGAGCATGTCCTTGCTGTCCCCCAGCTCACAACAGAGCCACAGACCCAGCTCCCAGTCTGTCCAGGCCAAGGATCATTGCCAACTCCATCTCCTCCTTCTTCAGAGACCTCCATCACCATCTGCTTCAGCAGGGGCACAAACCCAAGCAGAGCTGGTTCAGCAGGGTGTTGCTGCCCTTGGCATCCTTTCCTAGCCTTGTACAACCTCCTCAGGGATGGGGGTCAGGTAATACTCATTAATTTCAGACTGAGGTAGAGAACATCTTAAGAGAAGTGGAGCCTACCCCTTTGCTTTGCTAAGCTGTTTGAGAAGTGGTCACACTCTTAAAAGCACATACCTTGTTCCCCAACCAAGTTCCCCATGGTGTAGATGCTCACTGAGCTCCCACTCCTCCTCCTCCTCCCCCTCCTCGCCTGCCTTGTGGTTTACCATGTACATTACAGGCTCTTTTATAGAAAGCAACCAACTATAAAAGGTACCAGGATGTGGTCCAAGTCCTTCTCCCAGCCCTCTGCCTAGGGCAGCAGTTGGAGGAGCCCCGTCTCACTCTGTTTCTGGCCGATGCCATGTAAGTGCCCCCAGCATCCGGTGCCAGAGCGTTGCTGGTGCAAGGACCTGGGCGAGCATCATTCCCTGTATGGATTCCTTTCGGTCTGCTGTGCTCCCTCTGGGTGTGCAAAGCCTTCCTCAAGCGTAAAAAGGATTTTGTACCTGCAGCTCTGCGGCACCAAGGCTTAAATGAACATTACATGTCAGAGAAAGGCACTAAAGCAGGGTATGTCGTTGTTTTATTCCTGCAGAGATGGGATCCCACCGTACAGACTCCGAAAGCAGCATCGCAGAGAGATGCAAGAAAGTGCCAAAGCAAATGGACGTGTGCCACTACCTCACATTCCTGTAAGTAGCACTGTCTGCTTCCCCAGAGGTAAATATGCAAAATATGTCAGATCTCCAGCATGCAGTTGCTGGGCTCGCTCGAGTTTAACCCCCTTAGTTCTGTATTCATTTGGGGATGTTTTATGACTGAAATACACCGTGCTAAGAAAGGGCTTGGCAGCCTTCTGACCTCATCGTCCAGGGCTGCCCAAAACACAGAGTTTTTCCTAATTGTTCAGCCAGTAGCCGGTTGTTACTCGTGGATGAGAATGGAATCACTGGCTGGAGTTTACCTGCAAGCCTCAGGTGAGCTGGAGGTGTTTGTGGAAGGTGTAGGAAGCCATTGGGCTGATGTAGCTCTCGGCCAAGGTCAGCTGGGGAGACATGCAACCATCCCGAGCGCTATTTCTGCACTGGGCAGCCGAAGGGAGCTGTAACCTGTTCTCAAGGACTCGGCAAAGCCTGCCTGGGGGTACGAGGCAGCAGAGCAAAGGCGACACGGGTGTAAATATTTCATTGCCTGGTACGGTCTCCCTGGTTGCTCCAGGTAAGCAAACAACCTTGGGAAGATGAGCGTGACTGCTGGGACTCTGCGGCACCATCTGCAGCTCTGCTCATTGTTATTTTCTTTCTGTGAGAAGTCACAGGTGACATTTAATATCTAGCAGGGAATAAAGGTGCTTCTTTCCCCTTTGTCCAGCTGGACTCCAGCACAAATCAAATAGGGAATAAAAAAGCCTCCATCTGCTTTTTCCAGAAGTGCCTTCAAACTTGATGCAGCTGTCCTCGTCCTGCGGCTCAAAGCAGCACAATGCCAGCAGAAATACACTCTTGTCTTAATCTGATTTAAAGGGGAAGGGAGGGGGAAACCCCACCAAAACCCCAAACCACCACCCTTTGTTTTGCCTTTTAAATTAGATTATTTTCTTTAGATTTAAGAGGGTCTCCTGTGCTTTGATCACTGGGTTGACAATAAAAGCCCTGGCTGCGGACGCTCGCTAGCCATCCTTGCTCAGTCACCTCTCTTTTCACACAGTTGCTTTCCCAGTGTGCTGGCTGTTGAAAAGGCTGGCTGGGTGCCTTTTTATTTCACTCGATGCCGTTTTTACTGTAAGCATGGCTTTGTTAGAGTTGAAGTTTGAAAGCTTGGCCTTTATTTTTTTTTTTTTGTTGTTGTTGTTGTTGTTGCTGTTCCCCAACAGTGGGAACGACCGAGTGAATATTCTCTGACTTCAAAGCTTGTCAGTGGCTTTACCTTTCGGATAAAAATAATAGTGGCTTTCTGTTGATGGTGTGCACCGGCAATGCCTCGGTGAACTGCAGGTTATAAACTCGGAGTACGGAGCATTAAATATGTATAGTGAGCTCTGCTTTAATGAACTTCCATCTGCCAAACATTTCTTTTGTTGAACTGAATAAGTGTCATTCCAGCAGCGGTTCCTTGCAGGCTAATTAGTTTTACTTAGCATTAAATTTTATCGACCTTTTTGGAAACCAGTTTAAAAAGGGGGTGGATGGGGGTGGAAACAAGGTTTAAATTGGCCACCTGCTGCTTATAAATTTTTATATTATCCTCCTTATCTACACAGTCTTTTAGAATTACATATTCCTCCTAAACTACACACAGACGCTTCACAAGGATTTTTCTGTGAAACATCCGCTGTTCCCATTAGATTCTGTGCTGTAATTTTAAGTCCCAGGGAACAAGGCATCTTGACGCATATTTATATGGGAGAGGAGGACTGAGAAGTCGAGTTAGTTCTAGTCTTTCTCTGGGGAATAAAAGTTTAGTTCAGACACTCTGGCACCTCCTGCCAGCCAATTACTGACAGAGAATTGGCATCGACTTCAGAGAGGCGCTGCTCTGCCCTCGCTTATCAATCAGCCAAGAAAGGAGAAGGTAATTAGACAATATGTTTTGACAACACCAGTGTGAAATGTTATAAAGTTAGTCTTTTAAAATCACCTCTAACTGCATGCTTGTTGAATTAAACTTCCCCAATTAGCAAGGAGCCATGCAAATGTTTCTCCAAGCGTCGCTTTCCAAAGCCGGCAGTTAGGCTGTCTCGCAGCCCGTAGCCAAAGCAACCTTCACCGGTCGCCTGGACCTGGGGGTGAGCAGTGGTGAATTGCTGCCTTTGAGGGAAGGTCTTTGTGGGCTCCTGTCGACCCAGCGTCGCCGGAGTCCGTCCTGATAGTGCTCGCAGAATGCATGGCATGTTTTCCTAGTGAGAGTAGAGAGCCTCCTACTTCCGAAAAGCCATTTCAGAAGTCCTTTAGAGACCTTACCGTCCCCTGAAAATGAGTTACAGGCCTATTATGTAAAATTCTGAAAGAACTTACGTTGCTCTTAATAGCAGCACTTTTAGTTGGGTCCAGAAGCTATAAACTGCAGTGATTATATTTTCACAGGAGACTGACCGCTAGTTTCAACAGCCACGCTGCCCCCAAATAACAAAGGCTTGTCCCTTTTTCCCAGCAAATTTAGAAAACTCCATCCTCAAGCATTAAGACTTGGGACTCCTTTGTTTGTTTAACTGTGTAAAGAAGCCATTGGTGATGTTCTTGCTCTGTAGCTTGATGGTCAGGTGGGAGCTCCCCTGTCCTGCCCCGTGGTCGAGCAAGCAGCAGCTCTTCATGCTGTGCCTACGTGGGAAGAAGAGAAAGCATCAGTCTGAGTGGGTTGGGCTGGTTGCCAAACACCCCCCAAAGGATGGCCCCTATGCAGAGGTGACTTCTGTAGTGTTCCTGAGCAGAAGGGATGAGTCTGGGTGCAGTGCTGTACAAGGGAGCCCAACCTCATCTGGGCAATTGCAGCTGAACAAGCTCCTGCCCAGAGTTCCCATCGGCCTTTTCACGCCCTTTCGCTCAAGCACCTTGCAGCAGCAGGACTCCTTGCTAATCCCACAGTGCTGCTACAGCAGATGCTGAAATCCCGCTGTCCATGAGCTCTGCCACGAGTGTCTATAGTATGGAAACACCATTTCAGCTTTAATAACATATGTCACAGTGGGATGTTCAGAAGTTCTTTTCTCTTAGGTTCTCTGGCCTGCCATATTCATTTCCTCTCCAAGTATAACTTGAGATCTAACATGGAGGCATCAAGACTCATGTGGAAGAGGGAGATTTACCAACACAGAATTTGTTGGCCAGTTGGATCTGTTGGAAATGGTTCAGCCCACTCCATGGATCCCTGGGACTGGTTAGAGACCTCCACCCAACGACAACATTGGAACACTTGCTAGTTCAGCTCCAAGCAGTTGAGGTTTATTCTTCCCACAGGGAACCTGCAAGCCACAGGGAGATTCTTCCCTATCTGGTGTGCAGCTTGGTCCTCAAACCTCAGTTTTTCCATCAAAACTCAAGACCTGCATCCACCTTATGGAGCAAAATGCAATTCCATCAGGAGTTGTTTTCTCAAGGAGAAAATCTGATAGCAGGTGCTAAGTGGGACTTCTTCAGAGCTTGTGTTATCCTGTATGTTCTGAGCAGTCTGCTGCTTCCCAGAGGTATCAGAGTTTCAGATACTTTGTATGTCAGGGACAGAGGGCAGTGATCTGGTGATAGGTCCTGCAGGAAATCCTTCCTCACAGCTGTCACCAGGACAGATTGCTTCATCCCAACCAGTTCAAACAATTTCTTTCCTGCCAACCCATCTGGCATTCAGACTCTCATCCGTTGTTCTCTGCAGCCTCCCCAGCTCGCTATGGTTTGGTTCTGGACAGACCTGTCTGAACTCGTGGCATTAAATAAAACATGAGATAAAACAGCAGTGGATGAAACAGCTCCTTAAAATTAAATGCTTTATTTCTGAATTGATGACCCAGAGTGGCCAAAGATCTCATTCCAATCCTCCAAAGCCAGCCAGCTCTCAGAGGGTGCTGCACCCTTTACTTGGAAGAAGAGCACTCGGAGCCACTCCGATTCCAGAGAGATAGGCAGCTTGTTTCCACCTCCCTTGGTAGGGCTGTGTGTGCCCGTGGGGGCAGATGAAACATCCTGGAGCCCTGCAGGATCCTGCCCTGGGCACAAGGCACAGCCTGGCTGGTTTGGGATTGAGCATGTCCTCTTTCGAAGCCAGGCCTGCCACTGGGTAGAAGTTTCATCCACTTTGTTGTCTGAAACCTTTTGAAGTAGGTCAGTGTGGCTGGTGTTTGCTGCCCAGGGAGACAGAGACCCCCTCAGCAGTTGGCCATGTTGCTTCAGCACAGGGAATGTGCAGTCGTTGCTCTGCAGTGCTGCGAGTTTTGGGCAAGTCTGGGTGTCCCATCCTTTGAGCTGGGAATAAAGTCAGCCCCACAGCAATGTCCCAAGCACCATCCTGCTTGCCAGCTTTCTGTATAACATCATTATAGGTACCTGCCAGGACAATAGGGCACGTGCACCCAATAACCATGGGGTGAAGTGGGGGTTATTTCAGTTGGATGGTCAGGGAGCCCCTCACAGAGATGGCTTGCCAGAGGGAACTGCATCTTACTCCCTCAAATGGGCTGCTGAGGACTTTGGCAAGCAGAGTGGGAAGCCCCAAGGACAGAATCACAGAGTCACTAGGTTGAAAAAGACCTTTTAAGGTCATCAAGGCCAACCATCCCTGTCATCTCCTAACCCATCTCTCTAAGCACTTCATCTCCCCATCTGTTAAATACACCNTTTGTTCTCCAGACCCTTCCCCAGCCTGGTTACCCTCATGTGGACCCGCTTCAGGACCTCGAAGCCCTTCTTGGAGTGAGGGACCCAGAGCTGAATGCAGCACTGAAGGTGCAGACTCACCAGTGCCAAGTACAGGGGCACAATCCCCTCCCCAGACCTGCTGGCCACAGTGAGTTTTGCAGAAGCAATAGTTTACCAGAGAGGGGAAAAAAATCATCCTAAAGAGTCTTGGGTTCAGTTATTTTTGTTTCTGTAGTTGAACTTCAGCCATCTCAAGACTTTGAGAGACTGGATAAATGTGCTGACATAATAGTTGTAAAAGGCTACAATCTTCTTGAGTTCCCTGGATGCATCGGTGACCCTGGATGTCCTCAGCTCCTTGTTGGAGATGGAGCTGTGGTCCTTAAGCATTGCTGAGCCTGGAAGGAACCACTGTACTGGGAGAGGACTGGGTCACACAGGGGAGCAAACCTCAGCCTCAGCTGGGGGCTTGGGAGAGGCTTTGGTTGGGGATGCTGCGCTGCATCAAAGGCTGGGAAAACAAAGGGAAATTCCTTCCCAGTTCTGCCTTTCCATGGAAGCAGCTGTGGAAGCTGCAGTGGGGAGACCCAAGACTGTAACAGGCGAATGCCAAGCTGCCTCTCGTTGGACTCATTAAGTTTCTAACGGAGCAGGGCTTGGTGCTGCCATCGTGTAAACAACCGCAGGGAGGGTTGGCAGGTCTGAGGTGGCAGGAGGGAGTGAGCACATCACCCGGCAGCAGGTTACGACTTGTCAGGGAGAGGTTTCCCTCCTCGGGAATCACTGGTCCTGCCTGGAGAGATGGATGGTGTCGTCTTGGGCTTGGGGTTCCTGATGAAAGCAGACTCCCTTAGCCAGAGCTGCTACACAGGGAAAGTGGGAAAACATCACTTGGATCCTAGAAGCTCCCCAGGGAGAGGGGTCCAGCTCTGCCACGTCTTCCCCTGCATGTGGGGTCCGTTCCTGGCGTACAGAGGTCCAGGCCAGGACAAAGCATGCCACCTTGGCCCTTAGTGCCACCTTGGCCCTTAGTGCCAGTAGTTCAACACTGAACATGGTCTGTACAGATGAAAATCTTTTGTCTGCTGTGTTTTCTTTTTAAACCAGGCCATTGATCTTTGCTGCTGGTGGCAGCAAAGACTGTCATCCCAGGGAGGGAGCAGTGTGGCAGCTCACACGTGTTACGCTCTCTCCAGCAGCCACATCCCGGCATGAAGGGAATGGTCAGGGCCGTTCCCAACTCAGACAGGTCAGTCCCACCTGGGACAACTTCAGATGGAGCTGTCAGTCCCTCTGCTTGTCATGGAGAGCTCTAGCACTACAGCAGACAGTCAGCCCTGTTGCCTGCAAAGCTGCGTCATGCCCACAGACGTCCCTGAGGCTCCTGCAGCCCAGCACCGTCCAGCATGGAAGGAGCCCTGGAATTGGGATTTGCTGGCAGGAAAAATTGGTGTACTTTTGACAGATTTTGAGGCAAAGCATTATTTTAGTCTTCCACAGTGATCTTTTGGCTGGTCTGGGATAGATTGGGGTGGTGTCTCATCCTTCTTTAAAGATTTCATGCTCAGTGTCTGCTTCTGGTGCTGCATTTGGGTTTTTTTGCTATGAATTACCTTGTGTCTTCAGATTTGATTTAATCTCTGGTCCTATATAGTGTCTGTTTCGTGTTGGTATTGAAATATCTGAATTCAGGTTTTTATACTGTTGCATTTTCCAGGTATTTTTCTTCCAAATTAATTTCTTATCTCTGCTGTGTCATTTAACTTTTTCTGCTGTTTAAAGAAAATCATGCAGAAGGGATAAAAACAAAAGGAAAATTCCAGTGGCTGTTAGCTTCATACTTCACTACACAGACTTCTTATCCCAGAGCTCAGGAATTTAGGGACAAGGTAACTCAGCATAAGGAACTGAGAATGCCCTTGAACTCCCATAAATATTAATTTGTTCACCCAAAGCAAACAGAAAAGTGACATCTCAGCGCTTGTGAGGTTGCTGTATTGGTAAAACAAGCAGGGTGTCATTCTTAGCTCTGAAGAGCCAGGATCCTGCAGGGTCCTCTAGTAAGGGAGGATGCTTTAGGGGAACTGTGGCCTTCTGTGGGTGGGGTGTAAGAAGTAAGATGTCTTGGAGGCAACAGGATTTCCTCTCCTTTCTGTGGCTGCAGGCTAGATTTGCAGAGATGGACTGGCATACATTGATCCACCTGGGGTAAGCTGGATACATGTGCCTGAGAGTTCTCCTGTACCAAAGTGAAAGCATCACTACTGTAAGCACAGGCTTAGAGAGATTTCCTCTTCCCACCCTGTGAGACCAGGATATTCCAGCCTATGTTGGGAGGAAAACAAGCCTGTCCATCCCAAAGCCGAGTTTGTTGCCCAGAGAGCTTGCTGAACTGTAGCTCCAGGAAACCTTTCCCTTACATGGGGCAGTGTGTGAGGCTGGTGCTGGCTGGGGAGTTCGTGGCAGTGGCCCAGCTTCCAGCCCGCTGGTCCTAGGCTACACCTCCACAGCCTGTCCTCCCTCAGCTCCCCACCGGAACGACTGGCATTTCCAGTCAGCAAAGCCTCCAGAATCAACACGTGATTTTCGTGCCTCTTTTGCTAACCCCGGTGTGTTCTCCCTGCAGCGTACGTACCGCATGCCAAAGGACATCCACGTCGAGCCAGAGAAGTTTGCTGCAGAGCTGATCAATCGTTTGGAGGAAGTACAAAAGGAACGTGAAGCAGAGGAGAAGTTAGAGGAGCGCCTTAAACGTGTTCGAGCGGTTAGTAACCTCCTTGTCTCGTCAGACCAGACTGGGAGTCTGCACACTGTACACTCCAGAGAGATTTCTGCCTCTGTAGGAGCACACTGGGTGACTCTGCTCCAACAGCCATGGTCATGCCTTGCACAGGGGCTCCTGGAGGTCCCCGTGGCCACAGGATGTTCCTCAGTGCTGGTCTCTGATCCATGCAGGGCGCTGTGAGCTCCAGTGCTCCCACCCAGCTGTAAGATGCCAGCTGTGGTACAGCAGTGCCCACTTCTATCCTCAGATAGCAACTTTCCATCTACCTTCACTCTTCTGTCCATCACAGACATTGTGAGAAGTCCCTTCCATGCAAGGGTGGGGACGTATAACAGGGTTTCACCTTCCCTGTGGGGTTTTGTATGATCCCTGTTCCCCTGCAGATGATAACTGGGAGGTAGGAGATGTGATGCTTGGGGCTGTTGGTGTGTGCTGAACCCAAAAGAGTTCTGCCCCTCGGTGGCTCGCACATCCCTAGAAAATGTGGAGCTGCTCAGGTATAGTGTTGGAACAGACTTTCCTGGTAGGAGGAGCACACATGGGAGGCTGGGGACACCTCACTCATGTGAGGTGTTCACGCACTGTGAACAGTGAGGACTGCTGGGGCCCTTTGGAGCTCAGGGACTTGGGAGATGAACCCAGGGAAGTGTGCAAGGCCCTTAGCTCCACAGAAAGCTCCAAAAGGTAGAGAACGAGGTATTGGTCATCTAGAATTACCCGTGTGAGACACCTTGCTCAGCAGTATTAGTGTGCTGTGTCTTCTAAGATACAGCATCTCACGGGTCTGTCGTGAGCTGGGATACAGGAGAGCTTTCAGAGGATGTCACAGTGTTCCTGAACATTGCAAATGTCTCTGTTACTACCGCCCTGTGTGAAGAAATTGTGGGTCTTTGCAGCTCATGGCTGCCGAGGCCCTGAGGCAGAGGCTCAGTGTGAGTAACCTGCAGGTCTCCCTTAGAGCAGAGGTGATGGCGCCTGCCCAGGCTGGCTCTGTGCTTGTGGAGGAGCCAAACCTCCAGGCCTCGAGGACAGGCCTTTCTGTCCCGTTGGAGGATTTTTAAATATTCATCAGTGTTTTAAAATGGTCATCTTGAAACAAGAGAAGAGCTGGAGGTTGTAGGGTTCCCTTTAAATCACATCCGTGTTTGAAATGGGGAGAAGTGTGGAATATCACAGAAAATTACAGAATAATCACAGAATATTAGGAGCTGGAAGAGACCTCAAAGATCATCCAGTCCAACCCCCTGCCCGAGCAGGATCATCTAGAGTAGATCACACAGGAATGTGTCCAAATTGGTCTTGAATGTCTCCAGAGAAGGAGATTCCACAACCTCTCTGGGCAGCCTGTCCCAGTGATCTGTCACCCTCACAGTGAAAAAGTTCCTCCTTATATTAAGATGGAACTTTCTATGTTCCAGTTTGGAACCATTTCCCTTTGTTCTATCACTGGCCATCACTGAGAAGAGCCTGGATCCATCCTCCTGACACTCAGTGTCCTGACACTTCCTGATCCCTCAGAAGGCCGAGGGATCTCCAGGCTTCCCTCCCACCTCGGGCATTGTCTGGCAAACTCCCTGCATGGCTGCACCCAGCCAGAGAGGACCAGCAGCAAGGTGCCATTTTGTGATTAGATCCCCCTTCTTCTAAAATCGGTCCATGTTCCTCTCCAGTACCTACTGCTTTCTAGACAAAGTCGATGCAACTGGCAGCACTTCTTGCTAATACAGTCCCAGAGCACTCTTCCTCCTCCTCCTCCTCCTCCTCCTCCTCCTCCTCCTCCTCCTTCTCTTCCTCCTGGGGCTCTGTGGCAGCACCCACTGGTACCAGACTGCATTATCCCAGCTCTCTGCCTCCTTGAAGAAGCTGCCAGTAGCAATACCATAAAATCAGCAAATACTGATGTGCCAGCGAATAAATTTAAGTCAGTTTAAACACATTTTTGTGTGACTTAATCTATTTTTAAGCCCAGGACTCCCACTAATGCTATATATATTAAACCTCTTTGCTGTCTCTAGAATGTATTTCATTGACTGGCTGGCATCTGGCATTAGACATTCAGGAAAAAGTCAGAGTAAGCAATTGTAGGGAGTTTTTTTTTTAGGTCAGCACTTAAGGTGTGGGAGCTGCTGGTATCAGCAAGAGGAGAGCTTGAATCCCAATAGATCATGGGGCTTTTTTCCATGACCTGAGCGCCAGGACTACAGGGTAACCTCTTCTCAGGCCTGCGTGCCTCGCTGAGCAGTGGCACAGGGAAAACCACGCGCATTAGTCACACTAGACAGTTATCAGCTTAGCAGAGAAGCTGAAAATACTCTGAAAAAGCTAGGAAAAAAGGAATTTTTCTCCCCCATGCAGAGCTTGCCTGCAGGCTCCCTTTCAAAGCCACATCATGCAGTAGCATCGAGAAGAGGCATCTGGTTTAGAGCCAAATGCCTCTTACTGAAAAGACGCTACGATTTCTGTTTGGTTTCTTTAAAACAAACGAGCTCTGAGTTCATTAATTGTTCTGAGCAGTGTGGGAGAGGATTAGAAGATATGCACGTTCCCTCACTGCTTTCTGAGCCACTTGCCTCATGTCCACGCGTGGAAGCGGCAGCATCGTGCGGTACAGATCACTCCGTCTTTGTCTGAGCAGAGTGAATGGAAAATAAGCCAGGAGAAGCAGTGCCGGCGCTGGGATTGAATACAGAACATTGCCTAACGTGAGAGGGAACTCGTTTGCATGGTGATGGAAAGCACACCCGTGGTTAGGTGAGCTGTTCTGCCCCGCTTGACCAGGAGCAGCCTTGACTGGGAGAAGGCAGAGGAGGAGGTTTGCGGCGAGGTGCCGCTTGCCCACGGCTCACGGTACGGATCTGGCCCCCTGGTCCAAGGGGAAAGGCCCCCCCAACCTTCCCGCAGAGCAGCAAACGGCTCTGCAACCAGTCGGCAAAGTCGAAGCCTTCATCCCTGTCTGCTGCTGCCTTGGGGAGCTGATGGAAGAGGTTGCCGACAGTCTGATGTCAACAAAGCACCATCTAGTGGTAATGGCACCCGGGGCCTCCTGCCCGCCGTGGGGCTGCGCCCGCTGCCCAGCAAGCAGGATGCCAGACCAGGGCCCTGGAGCCCACGCTGCCCATGTCCTGCAGAGCTGAGCCCATGGAGAAGGAAGTTCCCCAAACCTGTGGGTTTCTTTGGTGTAAGACACGGCAGCCGTAGGCTCTTGGCCGTGCCTCCATGTCATGTCATCATCTTGTCTTCCCTTCCTTCTGCTGTGCCAGCCATCGGTAGGGCGAGCGAGGGTGCTTGGAGGGGCATGAGTTAGGCAGCAGGCTTTATGGCTGGGTGTGGGGGGCCAGGCATGGGCTGCACTCAGCACCTCACAGTGCCAAGGCTCCACTCTGCCCTGTCCAGCAGTCCTGATACAGTCCCAGCTTGAGCTGTGCCGTGTGCTGGGTGTCACACCACAGGCTGTCACAGAGAAAAGCTTCAGCAGAGTTGGTACCTCCAGCAGTGACTCAAACCTCAGGCATCTGCCCTGCTTGAGGAGAGGGGACAGCTTGCAGCAGGCACCCGGCTCCTTCGTTAGCTCTTGTTATCACCACAGAATCCCACGCTGTCTCAAGCTGGAAGGAACCTCAAAGACCATCAAGCTCCAGCCTCTTGCCATGGGCCCCTGACGCCTCTCACCAGACCAGGCAGCTCAAGGGCACATCCAACCTGGCCTTAACCCTGGCAACCTGTGCCAGGGCCTCCCCACCCTCAGAAGGGAGAATTTCTTCCTAAGATCTAACCTAAATCTACTCCCTTCCAATTTAAAACCATCCCCCTCATCACTACAGGGCCTTCTAAAAAGTCCCTCCCCAGCTTTCTTATAGGCCCCTTCCAGGACTGGAAGGCCACTATAAGATCTCCCAGGAACCTTCTCTTCTCCAGGCTGAACAACCCCAACTCTTTCAGCCTGGCTTCACTGAAGAGTTGCTCCAGCCCTCAGATCATCTTCATGGCCTCTCTGGACCCATTCCAACATCTCCATGTCCTTCCTGGGGGGACATGGAGCTGTTGGATGGGGACATGGAGTGTTGGGGGCTCCAGAACTGGACACAAGACTTCAGGTGGGGTCTCATGAGAGCAGAGTAGAGGGGCAGAGTCCCCTCCCCTGACCTGCTGGCCACACTCCTTTGGATGCAGCCCAGGATACAGTTGGCTTTCTGGACTGTGACTGCACATTGTCGGCTCATATCAAGCTTCTCATCCATCAGCACCCCCAGGTCCTTCTCTGCAGGGCTGCTCTCTATCTCATCGTCTCCCAGCCTGTGCTGGTGACAAGGATTGCCCTGACCCAGGTGCAGGACCTTGTATTTAACCTTGTTGAACCAAGTTGGGGCTTTCCTGCTCCCCACAAGGCTGAGACCAGCGCTGGGGAGCAGGAAGCCAGCTGCCCTCAGGACCTACACACCTCCTACCCCAGCAGCACCTGCTCCTGCTCAAGGACCTGCTTTGGGTCCCGATCTCCCTCTCAGTGACACAGATGAGCTCAGCCAGTGCAAACAGAGAGCCGACACATCCCTCTCCTTCCCTTAGCCCACTCTCATCTCAGCCTGGCAGCAAAGCAAAGCATCAAGTCCCAGGTTTTGGCAAAATCAAATTCCAGGCAGCCAGAGGATTTCCCAAATCCCAGGCACCCATCTTGCTGGAATCACCCCAGGTTGTTCCTCTCATGCCACCCTGCTCTAGTGTGACAGCACCACCAGAGCTCTGAGGTAGGAGGACACACAGCCGCGTGTCGGGGATCTGCGCTGGGTTCAGATCTTGCCCTGTACATTCTGTGTTGCTTAAACCCAAGAGTTCCCCTCCAGAAAGCAGTTACCAGCCCTAGGAACCTCCCATGTGCTGAGGTCATCATTGGGGTGTCATAAACTGCTAAGAGATGTTTGCTCCAGTGGTAGGGATTCAGGGAACACGTGCTCCATCTCTTCTTGTCCACGAGCTGGGTGCCCAGGGAGGGCAGCTGGCTGGCTGCAGCACTGTTCCTCTCTGTGAAAGGTGCCTCTGAAGTTCTTCAGAGCAGTTTGTTAGAAGGTGGTGTATCCCCTCCAGACGTGGGCACCGTGTTGCACCCCCAGGCTTGCAGCGCCCCAAGGATTGCCGCGTTCAGAGCCCCCAGATGGGGGCCGAAACGGTCCCCGCTTCGGGTTTGGCCCCCCAGATGTGACACTGGGAGCAGCTCTGTTGCTTGTTCCCTTGCTGTGTGGTTGGCAGCTGAGGCTTTGAAGCGGGTTAGCGGGTGATGGATGATGACATGCGACAGGCAAAGCTGATGTGAGTCGGTGTTTTCTAGCAGATGCATTATTCTGGCAGGGCAGAGATGCTGCCACTGGTTTCTTCACTGTGCCAAAGGAGGAAAAGGGAGCGGGATTAAAGGACTCGCTGTAATCCTGCTTATGTAATTAAAAAAAATAAGAGCCCTGACTTCCAATAAAGAAACTTCATAAATATCTGAGTTTATGTTGGAGCATAAAGTAGTTTGTCAGCATCAAAACCATGGCTGTCAGCATGGAGGAGTTTTATTCTTCCTGGCAAGGACTTAAGAGTCCCTAACAGCATGTCCTGGACCGTTGTGAGCTTCAAGAACAAGCAGTTAGTTCCAGCCTGTCTCTCTGTCTGTGTGAAGCGTTTCACTCCAGCCTTAGCAGAGGCCCAGGAGAAATCAGTGCTCGACTTCCAAAGCCATCCGTGCTGCTGTCGACGGCCGGTTGCTCCGTCCTGTTCTGGGCCTGCCGCTGTGAGGTGGGCATTTGGGTGAGGAACCCCCGTGGCCCCGCCTGACTCAAGACCTGTTTTGCCACAGATCCTGGACCTTTGAGCCTCCTCTGACAGGTCTGAAGCGGTGTCTTGCCAAAGGCTTGTAGGAAGTCATGGGTACAGTGTGGGAAGTTGTGTTTCTGCTGCTGGTTTTTACAGAACCAGCTTCAAGGGATGTAGGGAACTATTTTGTGAGGTTCTGCCCACTCAAACATCCAGTTGAGTTGTTACACTTTCGAAAAGCTGCATCTGTGAACCCTGGTCATGATGTGCAGGCTCCCTGCCAGAGGTTGCCTCACTCTCTTGGGATGATGTGTGGACACCTCTGCTATCAGTGGCTTGAAAAGAGGGTACAGAGGCCTGAGCAGCCTGGCTTGACGGCAGCAAGACTGCACAGGCTTGGGTGGAGTGTCAGGACGTTTTCTGAAGAAGGGTGTTGCAGTCTGTGGGAGGTCTCCAGAGGGGCGTTGTATCTCCATCTTGAAGGTTATTAAGGTCTGGCTGGACAAAGCCAGCTCTGATCCCTTCAAGGGTTGGCGGCAGTCCTGGTGTGAGCAGGAGGTGGGACTGGGGACCCCTTTCACCACCCTGCTGTTCTCTGATCATCCTCTTGTTTCTTGCAGGAAGAAGAAGGTGAGGATGCAGATATCTCTTCTGGTCCCTCGGTCATTAGTCACAAGATGCCTTCCGCCCAAGCCTTCCACCACTTCGCTCCTCGCTACGCCGAGATGGGCTGCGCTGGGATGCAGATGAGAGATGCCCATGAAGAAAACCCGGAGAGCATCCTCGATGAGCACGTGCAGCGTGTGATGAAGACACCAGGCTGCCAGTCTCCGGGTCCTGGACGCCATTCTCCTAAGCCACGGTCTCCAGAAAGCGGCCACTTAGGAAAGCTGCCGGGGACACTAGGAACAATTCCTCCAGGGCACGGCAAGCACGCAGCAAAATCAGGAATGAAACTGGATGCAGCTAATTTATACCACCATAAACACGTCTACCACCACATCCATCACCACAGCGTGATGAAACCGAAAGAGCAGATCGAGGCCGAGGCCACGCAGCGCGTGCAGAACAGCTTTGCTTGGAATGTAGATTCACATAACTATGCAACAAAGTCACGGAACTACACTGAAAACTTGGGCCTGGCCCCTGGCCCCATGGACTCTTTAGGCTACAGGTGAGTCAAGGCAACACCCAGTGGGAGTCCCAGAGCCACGGCTGCTCTAGGAAGCGCTGTCCTACATGGGCTGTGGCGTGCTGGTGAAGCAGGGTGGTTGAGACACATTTTCTCTTGAAAGCTGGGGCATGGTGTAAGGGCCTCTCACTGTTTTTCCACTTCAGAAATGGCTGTGTCCCCCCATAACTTTTGCAGACCCCTTATACCCTCTCGAACCAGGACTGGGCATGGCCTTGGCTAGAAAGTAGTTTTTCTGCTCCTTAAAGCAGTGGAGGTGCTTAGAAATTGGAGATGGAGGTCTGCTTCCCTGTGCATTGGGAGTTGCTGAGTACAGGGCTGTGTCTCAGGGTCTGGGTAAGAGAAATGGGTCTCCTGGGGTGTTTAGGAGATGACACAAAGCCCTCCTTATTGCAAGGTCTCACCCAGGCACCAGAAGGGCTCCTTTCTCTTCCTCATAAAGCAGTGGCATCCAGTTCCAAGGGGACATTCCGTGGGGTAGGGGCCCCTCTGCCCAGAAAAAACATTTTGCTACTTTATGGGTTTCTGTCTGTCATCCCTTGGCTGTTTGAATCCCTCTGTCCCCTCAGTGCTGAAGGGAGGGGGCAAAGCTCCTCCTCTGCCACAGCAGGGTTTGCTAGTCACCATGACTGCAAAGGTGAGAGCGGAACTGGGGGCTGCTTGGATTAAGGGATGGAGATGGAGAAGCTGCCAGGGGAAGTCATGCCTGTCCTGAGCACAGCTGCCTCCCCAGGGCCGTGGGTTTGGGGTACTGCTGAGCTGCATACCAGGGCTGGGATATTCAGTGGGCAGCAGTAGCTGTCCAGACTGGCAGAGGCAGTTGGAGCAAACTCCTCTCTAGGAAAGGAGCAGCCCCATTGCTATGGGGAAGGGGCTCTTGCTTCAGTGGAGCATGAGCATGGCCGTGTTGTGGCGACCCTTCCTCTGGCACAAAGTCCCGGTTCCTGACAGTCCCCAGGCTTGGGAGCTTCACAAGATGAGACTTTACATCTGAGTGGAAGAAGCCACTGGTTTGCCCTGCATTTGGAGATCTTCTGCAACCCCTCCTCAGGCTTTTTCCCAAAAAATAACCCTCAGCAAAGCTGTCTGAGGGGCTGTGTGTTAAGGTTCTTTTTCCTTCTGAGCATGCAGGCAGAGGTAGGGAGGTCCCATGAAGTAAAGTGGGTGGGTGGCAAGGCTGGTGGGAGTCTCATGAAGTTACAGGGCCACCATGGGTGAGTTCTGCGTGGCCTTGTGAGCACAGGGCTGGCTGGGCACACGGGGATGCACACACAGCATTGCCATGGGAGCCTTTGCTACAGCCATAAGCGTAGCCAGAGCATTGGCCACTGCCTGGTTCCCGTCTGGCTGCGGTGTTGGAGGTGTCTGGACTTCCCAGTGCCCAAGAGCCAGACAGCCCACCCCCACAGGGTGTGATCTTCTGCAGTGACCTGGTTCATACCGGGGAGAGAACGGGAGTGCTGGGCAGTGAGACTGGCAGGGCTCTGGTTTCAAGCAGTGGTCTGGAGGGGCAGCCCACAGATCACAGTGCCAGGATGAACTCCCTGCTCTGAGCATCGAGCCTGGGGTTTACCACAGCCCTTTGTGTGGCAGGAGGTCTTGTCACGTGTCCATGGCCCCTTTGGCCAGAGGAGAAGCTCCCTCTCCCTATGCTGGCTGGACAACGAAGCCTGCTGTGCTGGGTCTAGCCAGTCTCACTCTTAGGCTCTGCTGCCTGCAGCACAGCTGGTTTGAGCCGGGGAAGGCAGCCAGGGACGCGTCGGCACCGCCGGGAGCACCAGACCCCGTCAGGGCTGAGTGTGGCTGGAGCTAGATATGTCCATGTCCATCCTGTGCCACGGCCTGCGGTGGGTTGGCTGAGGCACAGCACTAACATCTCAAGCTTTGTTCTTGCAGTGGGAAAGCAAATCTGCCCTCAAAAAGAAATGTTAAGAAGACCGATTCAGGAAAAAGTGATGGTGCCAACTATGAGATGCCAGGATCTCCTGAAGACTTGGAAAGAAACCAGAAGATCCTTCAGTGGATCATCGAAGGAGAGAAGGAGATCAGCAGGCATAAGAAAACAAACCATGGGTAAGGGCTGGCAGAGCAGGGGAGCCTCACACTGCTGCTTGCATGGCCTGCGCCCCGCTGCTGGCAGTCTGCCTCGCTCCCGGAGGCCTGGGCAGGCAGGAATCCACCAGGCACAAGGGTTTGGACCTGTTGGAGACTGAGGATAGCTGTAAGGGCTGGTTTTCCTGAAGGATGACTTGTGGTCATGGCTGGGAGGTTGCAGCCCCAGGGGAGTCTCACAGATGGCTGCTGTGGTTCCGAAGTGGCTGCGGCAGCGCAGCGTGGGCAGTATTTCTCCTTTAAGCATGTGCTGTATATCATTGTGTGGTGCTGCCAGCAAGGTGCTCACTGAAATGTAGGACCCGCTGCGCTGGAGCCGCTGGCGCTGGGTACACAGCTCAGCACGGCTCAGGGCTGCCCAGCGTTGCGCCTCGCTGGGAGCATCCCCTGGGCTGGCCTGGCCGGACAGAGCGGAGCCAAGGACCTGCCTGTCTCAGGAATCCCTCGGGAATCGAGCGGATCTCCTGCGGGCACAGATCCTTCATCGCAGTCTGGTCTGTCTCTGGCACGGCACAGTGCTTGAGGAGAGGGACTTGGGGCTCATGCCAGCGGCGGTGACGCTGCTGCTGATCTCTGATCACGTGAGCACGTCCCTGAGCGACGTCCCCTTCCCTGTGGAATACTGATGAGCANAGTCTGGTCTGTCTCTGGCAACAAGCAGTGCTTGAGGAGAGGGACTTGGGGCTCATGCCAGCGGCGGTGACGCTGCTGCTGATCTCTGATCACGTGAGCACGTCCCTGCGACTGTCCCCTTCCCTGTGGAATACCGATGAGCAGCTCATGGGGAGGCTCCCAGCGTGGGGACAGCAGCAGTATGTGGGAGGGTGTCTTCTGGAGAGTGTCACATGGTGGAGCTGCCATTCACTGGCTTTGTTTCCCTGTGGCATGCTCGCTTTGAGGGCCCTCAGAGCAAGCTGTGGGCTTTGTGGCAGGGTTGGATCGCTCACCCTGATGTCCCCAAACTTCTTGTCCCGACATTTTCCCTGGAGGTGGATGGTGCTCCCCTCTCCCTGGGAAGCCGTGCTGTAGGGAGCTTCCCAGTGGTACCCGTGTCCCACCACAGAAGCAGCAGGTCCATCTCAGAGTAGCTGTGTGCGTGTCCAAAGACTCTCTAACACCTTTGTGCTTGTTGCAGCTCCTCAGGCGCTAAGAAGCAGCTGTCCCATGAAATGGTCCGACCCCTCTCCATTGAGCGACCTGTTGCGG
Source organism: Heliornis fulica (assembly GCA_013399135.1). Lineage (NCBI taxonomy): Eukaryota > Metazoa > Chordata > Aves > Gruiformes > Heliornithidae > Heliornis > Heliornis fulica. The sequence continues at coordinate 12,897 of VXBZ01005897.1, read as the reverse complement.
TGCATCCGTGGGTCAGCGCCCAGCTCCGAAACGTCGTCCAGCCTTCTCACCCCTTCATCCAAGATCCCACCATGCCGCCCAACCCAGCCCCCAACCCTCTCACCCAGCTGGAGGAAGCTCGCAGGAGGTTGGAGGAGGAGGAGAAAAGGGCTGGAAAACTCCCACTGAAGCAGAGGTAGGTGACTGCTAGAGCCCGAGGGTGCGTGGGGGGAAGGGGGAGCTGCTCTGAGGGAGATGTCCACCGCCCTCTGCTCTGGTCTCTGCAGCTCCCAGCACCAGCTGGTTGGAGGCCTGTGCAGTGGTCAGAGGAGTGTGCCCCAGCCCCCTCCAGCGTGGTGGGGCAAATGCCAGAACCCACCTTGAGGGCTCAGGCTTGTGGTTTGTGTCTGGAGAGGCTGGAAGTGTGCTGGGGACGAGGCTGCTGAGAGCCTGGTGCGGAGCTGGGCAGGGGAGCCTGCCCAGAAGGGGCATGGCATGGGACAGCTCTGCCCCAGGACGCGCTCGCTCACACGACAGTGGCAGAGGTGGGTGCAGGAGCAGAACTCAGGATGCAGGGGACAGGGGGGTTAAATGAGGAATTAAGAATCTGCTCTTCACCCACTTGCTGCAGGCTGCCAGCAAAGGCTGCCCGGGGCATCAGGATGCGACCTCACTGCACGGCCCTGTCCAAGTCACTTCGTCCTTTTGTGACTCAGCGTTGCGCCTGCTGCAGAGCTAATTCTGCTCCTGTGTTATCTCTCAGGGCAGATTATTTGCAAGGCACATGGAGCTCTCAGATAAAAAGTGGTTAGAAAATGCTAGATAATTACTGTTAACAGCTGAAAGCACTTTGTCCATTAAAAACCTTTCAGGGCTTTATAGCTCTGCTCTGAAAACTTGAAACTTTGACATCTGACTCTTAGAAACACAAGTGTAATTTAAAAAAGAAGCTCCTCTAATTGCCTGGCTCCAATTATTTTTGTGCTTGCCATGACCACGTAGCAAACTTCCATGTTTTTATGTCAAAGTGCTGATTGAAAGCCAGGTAACGAGAGGGCTCTGCCAAGTCAGGTTGAGCCAAGTTTATTTGCTCTACCTTCCAGCTGGTGGAACTGGGTAGTGTTTGTTAGTGGAGGTGTTTAGAGCCACACTGAATCCACACACCTTCCCCAGAGCATGGCTGCACAGTCAGAGACTGCTCCACGTGAGCTGCCTCCCCACGAGGTCCGGCCCTGCTCCGTCAGCGCAGGGATCCACGTCTGGGAGACGAAGGAGCCATGTTCGCTCACAGGAGGGCAGTGTGCCCGTGTCCGGTAGCAGCAGGAATGGTGAGGTGGTCCCCTGGGTGATGATGAGGGGCTCTGGGTGTTGAAATCTCTGCCTGGATTTGGCAGGATTGAGGGTGCTCCAGGTTTTGGGAGCCAGCCTGGAAACAGACCCTGAGTCTCTTCTAGGGGGGCTGCCCAAAGCTGGCGGGGAGCTGAGGTGAAAGAGAGCGGGGAGCTCGCGCGAACACAGTGTGTCAGTCGGGAGCTTTGGAGAGCCCTGGGAAGCTGGAGCCTGTGCCCAGGTTTGTTGGAGCAGCCACCAGGCAGGGGAGGGGGGTGAACCCAGAGGTGTCCTTCAGGCACCAGCTCACGTGCCCCACACCAGCTTTGTACGGCCAAGCTGACCTTGCCAGCACGGTTACCCGGCTCACCAGCCGCTCTCTGCCGGCACAGCCCGTACCGACAATGGCCTTCCCCAGCCTGCTGCTCGGGGTGGGGGTGCTGGCAGCCCCGCTGCCCCCCAGCTCTGCCCAGCTGGAAACAAAGGCATCTGCTGTGTCTGTACCAGGAGCCTTAACTATCCTTCCAGAACTCACCCTTGTGCTGTGCAGGGACCTTCCTCCCCCCTGTTCTGCAGCATTTGGACAGACATGGATCTCTGAGACAGCTGCTCCCAGGAACCAGGACCAGATCTCCAGTGCTGCAGCTCCAGTGTGCACCAGCAGAATGCTGGGCACCAGCATTACTGGCCTGGTCACCATCAGGGTTCCTGTGTGTACAGCCAGGTTTTGAGCCAGTGTCTGTAGCTCAGCACCACGAGTCCTGCACGGTCACAGCCAGATGGAGGAATTCCCACAGCTCCTCGGAGACGAGGTTTAGCATGAGCTTAGCTGGGGACCAGCTGGATTGGGCCAGGCCTTGGAAGAGGAGCAGAGCTGGTTGCCAGACACTCTCAGGGAACATCTGGGTGCATTTCAGGCTTTCCAAAGCCCTCCAGCCCCAAGGCTGAGTTGGAGCGAGCCCAGTCCCTCACCTCCGTGTCACGGCGAGGCTGGGTTTGAGCTCTAGCAGAGACAGTGGGTCAGGCATGCCGGTTACTGGTGGGGGTGGGGGTCTGATAAATGCAGCCAAGGGAGCTGATCCCAGGAGGGGCAGGGAGGTGGTAACTGGCAGCGTTTCTGGGTCACGCTGCCTCCCGGGAGATGGGGCAGGTGGCAGCTGTAATGAGGCAGAGCTCAGACGTGGCCTGTTCGCGTAAGCCGTGGTCTCAGGAGATCTCTCGGCAGGGACAAAGGCGGAGGCTGCTGTGGTGGTGTGCTCTCCTGAGAGATCCTGATTTCTTGGTAAAATACATTTTCAGCGACTGCTTATCCATCAGCCCTCCTTCAGCCTGCTGGAGACCAGCGGCTGCGGTTCAGGATGTGCCTGTATCCTGCTCCAGGCCGACCAGTGCTGCCGTGCTGCCATGTTCGGCCCCTCAGGACTTTGACTTAAGGCAAAAGCCAGGGATCCAACACCCATGGGGTTTGGGAATAACTCCAGCCCTGGGCAGCAGCGTGGAGTTTCTGCCTTTGGGCAGCATGGCCAGGAGCGAGGCGAGCACCGCAGCTGGGCTGAGCGCATCTCCTCGCTCCTCAGGGGGAGGAGGACAGCCGCCCCAGGGAACCAGCAGTTCTGCAGCAACCTCAGTCCCAACTTGTTCCTCGCAGGTTTAAGAGAACCTCTGGACTTTGAGGTTTTCCAAACCCCTTTAATTAACTTCTGCCTCACAGGGCTCACAGAATTTGCCTGAATTTATGACCCATTTTTCCTTAAAATGTGTCATCTTTTCCTGTTTTCTCCCCCCAAAGGTAGTTCAGTTCCTTGATGTTTTCCTGGCTGAAGGGCATCTTGTGCTTTGACATGGCAGAGACACAGGGAACCCAGAGTGGACCCTTGTCTCTGAGGACACTGTGTCATCTCCAGATGCCTCCTGGGTGGATCAGGCTCCCGGGTGGTCGCTGGGTTGGGCTTTGGACCTCTCATGCCTTAGCAAGTGGGGGACAGGTTGTGCCTGGGCTCGGTTACCGTGCCCATGTTTACATGGCCACGCCGTGAAGAAGGTGCTGAGCCCACAGAGAAGATGCCTCTGGCTTAGACCACCCACACCAAGCTCCAGGTCCATGGTGTGGGCTGTGAGACATTGGTGTGGGGTTTATGGCGCCCTGGGTGAAAGGCTCTGCAAAGGGGCTCGCTGCCCTACCATGGTGACACTGCCCAGGGAAATGGGGTCAGGCTTTCGGTCTGGTGATGGCACCGCATCCCAGAGCTCAGTGTGTGGCCAGGCCCCAGGCCGGTCCGACTGCGGAGAGCCGGGGAGCATGGGAGGTTTGGAGCCACCGAGGGGGTGGGGGTGGTGGGTGCTGGGTCACCCTGTGTGGAGGGGACGGGCAGCAAAGTCTCCGGGGATGTCCTGCTGCAAGCCACATCCCCCCCAGACCTCTGTGCTGGGAGAGGTGCCCAGGGGAGGCGTGGGGAGCAGGATCGGGCCCGTCTGCGCCGCCCTGCAGATGTAGGTCAGCAGAAAGCTGCGCTGAGCTATGTCAGCCGCGGTGGCCATAATCCCGAGCAGCCTGAGCAGTGTTGGCGTTACGCTCCCCGAGCTCGGGTGCGCGCCAGGAGCGTGTGCTGATGGTGACCTGGGTCTGCTGTCATGGACTGGGCGTGTTTGCCTTGCCCAGAGCTTGTCCCTCGAGCCGGGCATGCTGCGGGAAGGGACATCTCTCAAAGCCCGGGGACAGCTGAGGTAGAAACTGAACCTAGAACCTGCACCTAGAACCTGCACCCTCCTTGTAGCTTCCATCTGGCCCCATCCAGCCTCCCGAGTGCCGTTTGCTCCATCACCTCCCATGGTGCTTGGAGCAGAGGATGCTCCCGAGGGCCCTGGCTCAGCAGTGTCCGCCCAGGCGCTGCGGCCGCCCGCGTCCCTCAGCACGTCGCTTGTGTTTTCTCACAGCAGGTTGAAGCCCCAGAAGAGACCCGGCAGCGGCGCATCCCAGCCCTGCGAGAACATCGTGGTCGCTTACTACTTCTGTGGAGAGCCGATCCCTTACCGCACCCTCGTCAAAGGGCGCGTGGTGACGCTGGGACAGTTCAAGGAGCTGCTGACCAAGAAAGGGAACTACAGGTAAGGACTGCTCCCCGCTTCGGGGGGAGGTGACCGGTGCATTCTCGGGAGCCCTGGCAGAGAGAGGCCACTGCCAGCAGTGGTGCCCTCTCCAAGGTAGAGATGTGCAGCAGAGGTGGGTTGGGGGCTCCTGGAGCCTTCGGGATGGGCTCCTGCAGGGAGTGCTGTGGTGGGGACATGGAGGTGCAGCCAAGGTGCTTTGGCTGTTGAAGAGCCAGGTCACAAAGGATGAGGGAGACTGAAATGTCCTGCATCATGGTGTGCATCTCCAGGGGAACCTGCTGAGCTGCACTGTGGGGTCCTGGGCTGGTGAGGAGCAGCATCAGGCAGCACTGTGGGGAACCCCCTGACTCCAGAGCTGTTCAAGCCCCTCACAGTGTTTCCTTGCTGGGGACAGGGAGGTTGGGTCCTGCCTGTCCCTAAGCAGCCAGGACTGGGACACACAGCTGCCCCCATTCCCCGCTCGCAGTGGGAGCTGCCATGGGAAGCCTGTCCAGAAACACTCCACCAGCATGGGTGCCTCACGTGCCGCTCTTGGGAGACATCAGAAGGGGCTTGGGTTTGGGGCTGGAGCTCCTGAGCCTGCCCACGCAGATCCTGACCGCTCTGGTTTTGGGTCAGGGGCTGAACACCCAGCTGCCACCCGGTCTGGGGGAGCTGCTCCCTGTGCACCGTGAGCTCAGGGCCGCAGAGGAGCTGTGCCCAGATTTGGGAACCATGCTGGCCCCCTCAAATGTTCACCTGCTTTCTGTGGCTGTTTTCCCCTCTGCACCCACGTCCCTGTTTCTGCAGGTATTACTTCAAGAAAGTGAGCGACGAGTTCGACTGTGGTGTGGTCTTCGAGGAGGTGCGGGAGGATGACACCATCCTGCCCATCTTCGAAGAGAAGATCATCGGCAAGGTGGAGAAGATTGACTAAGCTCCGGGGCTGCCGAGGCGTGAGGACAGGACTGTGACAGACTCGGGGACCGGGGGAGAGGGCCTGGGTCGGAAGCCAACGGTGCCGCTGCCTCGGGCCAGCCCGGGACAGAGGGCGACAGACCTGGGCACGCTCCGGGTCGACGGTGGACGCCATTTCACCCCACAAACCTGCCAGTGGGAGCCCGGGCTCCCTCTCCATGCCGAATCTGAGTGTAATGTAGCATTGTACAGTGCATTAGAAAGTGTAATATGACCTTGTTTACTAAAGCTGCATATTTTTGATATATTGTAATAAAAGGAAAATATTTCCAATGTCACAGTGCTCTTATGTAAATGTGAAACACACAGGTACTGCAGACCTCGCCCAAAGCACACAGCCGTCCGTCAGACGCCGCTGCTCCGCGCCCTCACAGCGCCCTGCCCCAGCCCGGATGGCTTTGGAGCGCCGGCGGGGCAGAGCCGCTCTTCCCCAGTGGTGTGGAAGGGGCGGCCACGCTGCCAAGGGGCTGCGGTCCCGGGTCACCGCCGACGGTTTCTGAGCCGTTTGGGAGGAGTTGGTCTCTCGTCTCCCGGCAGTCCCAGCTGCTGGACATGGTAGGATGGTGGCTTGGGTGGTTTATTTTTCCCTCCTGAGCTTTCTTGCAACTGAGCAAATCCCTGAGGGACGGGAGGAGCCAGCACCTGCTCACTGGTCAGTTGGTTCGGGATCCACCTGGAAGCCAGGGCAGCAGGCTGGGTGCTGGCATCCCACCCCATGTGCCCCCCGCCCCCGAGAAGGTTTCACCGAGGAGGAGGGTGTTGGTGTGGACATGCACAAGCCCCTGGTCCAAGCTCTGGTTCAGTCAGGGAGAAGCTTAGTAGGGAAAGGAACCGAAGAGACACTGAAGCTGAGGGCAGAACCCACCGTTTGACGAGCCCTGTGGCTTTCCTTGGCTTCTGTGTGCCAGGAGCGAGGGGATTGCTGGTGCCAGTCAGTGGGTCCCATGTAGGGCCGTGCAGCTGGCATCTCCCAGGCTTACTTGGACACGGGAAAGCTGTGGGCTGCACTGGTGCCCCCTCCACCCTGTCCTCACCCCTGTCAGTCCGGACTGTGCCACGGCCACGGCTCTGCACCGGCTCCTTCGCGACCAGGCCTCGCCCACCCACAGAAACCAGGGTGCCCCACCAAAGCCAGGCAGGCTCCCACGTCGGCGCTCACCCTGCCCAGCGCTGCGCTCGGCCGCGCGTTGGGTCTGCCCTGTGGCACCGCGCCGGGATGCAGCTCAGCCTGTTGTAAATGTCACCGAGTGCCTTTAGAACACGGTCTGTGACCTGCCGATCACACTACGTGAAGGCCAGCGAACCCCACGAGCGTTGCCGGCCCGGGAGCGGCGTTACGAGCGTTTGTCCTCCCTGGATTCTTAGGTTGGGATGTGTTGTGTCTGGAGTGGTTGTTAACATGCCCGGGATTTCCATCTCCCCCTTTTTTTCCTCGGGGAGGGGGGTCCCCTGTAAATATGTACAGTGGTCACGCGGCCCCGGCGACGTCTCCTCTGCGTTCACGTGTGCTGACTTGTACAATGATCTTTGCAAAGGTACTTGGATAAAGTGAAATAAAAATCCCACATCCCACCGCCTGCCGCTTCCTTCCTTCCCTGCAGAGCTCCTGACCAGCTGGGGCAGGTCAGCACGGGGTCCTGAGCACCCTGGGGGCTCCCCGTGATGTGGGAGCGGCAGGCCTGGGGAGGGGGATGCTCCCAGGGGTGTTGGAGGATGTTGGGGCGCCCCAGATGCTGCGAGCTGGGCTTCAGCAGAGCATTTAGAGCCCATGTTGGGCTCCTCTCGCCTTCCCCTCCTGGGTGGCAGGTCCTGAGCACGGTGCTCGATGGTGGAGGCCGGGGCTGGGGCAGAGGGGCTGCCAGGGAGCTGGGGAGGGTCCCAGGGCTCCTGTCACCTAGACCCCAGCAGCCCCGCAGCAGGGCCAGCATGGGGGGCTCTGGGCTCCCCCAAACCTGTGTCCCACAGTGTCGGGCACCCTGTGTCACAGCAGGGCTGCAGCACAGGCAGGGCCACGCTGGCTCAGCACCCCTGGGCAGCACAGGGCCTGTGGCAGCACCCCTCTCTGTGGGACGTGGGGCCGAGCTGCCCTGAGCAGGGCACCCCTAGGGTCAGCTGCCCAGCATGGTGGCTGCCAGCCCCACTGCATCCCCAAGACACGGGGTGTCCCCCACAATGCCGCTCACGGAGCCGCACACACAGACCAGAGCCCGTGTTGTTTCCAGGTTGTTTATAGTGGGGACCGAGCGGGACGGAGCAGGATGGGGCTCACAGCTCATCCCGGGCTTCTGCTGGCTCTGACGGACCCGGCTCCTCCTTGCCTGTGCTGTTCCCCGGCCTCTCCGGCGCCTGGGGAAGGACAACCAGCCTGTCCCCATCCCACAGGATCCGACCCCCTGCTCAGCAGAGGCAGGGGACTAACCAGGCGTGGGGGGTGGGGGACACAGCTCACTCACCGCAGGTGGCTCCTCGGGCAGCGTCCCCCCGTTTTCCAGGAACTTGGAGAAGGTCTCCACATCTCGGGCATTCTTGTACTCGACCATCTGGAGCCACGGGATGGGAGAGAGATGATGGGTGATCCCCTTCCCAAGGGTGCTGGCAGAGCTGGGGTGTCTCCCCGGGTGCCCCCACCTACCTTCCTGCCTGGCCCTGCAGGGAAGTAGTTCAGGGTGGGGAAGCCGCTGATGGTGATGTTCTCCAGCTCGTTGGCCGTGGCGTCCAACTCGGCGATGACGATGTCCTCGTGGTCCTTGTAGCGCTCGCCCAGCTCCTCCCAGGCGGCCGCCATCGCCTGGCAGTGGGAGCACCACGGTGCGTCTGCAGGATGGGTTCAGTGCCAGGGCTGAGCCAGGGCACTGCGGCTCTGCCAGGGGCACGATGTGGCATCCCTGGGGTGGGGTGGGGTTGGGTGGGAGCAGTGGGTGCTGAGCAGCCTCCTGGCAGAGGTTGGAGAGGGCCACGAGCAGCCCCAGCACTTACAGAACTTGACGAAGACGTTCTTGGTCTCATCGAACGCCACCTGCTCGAAGGTCTTTCCCACTAGGACCTTAACAGGCCGCGTGTCCCAGTCCTCGGGGGGGTCCGCGCTCAGCAGGTGGGGCTGTGGGAACAGCCGGGGCAGCCACAGCCCAGGATGAGCAGTGTCGGGGCACCGGGTGTTTGGGGGATGGTGAGGGGCAGGGGGTCCCCAGCCTGCAGCCAGGGGTGCTCCTCTGGGCTGCCTCTTCCCCTCTGCTGCCATCCCGGCTCTGAATATCTCCACACCCGTGTTCTCCTGCCTCCTCTTCCCAACAGACCCCCCCGACATCCTCAGGCCTGGCAGCACAGTTGTCAGTGAGCAGCTGGCTGGTGTTCACCCCAACACTGCCATCATTAGGCTTCAGAGTTAACAGCCCACAGCTCTCCCAGGGGAATCCTCCTTGGTGCTGGTTGGCACAGGGCCACATCCCTCACCTTCACCTTGCCATCCAGCACCCCCTGGACAAAGGTGCGTATGGCTGTGTCCGAGAAGACATCCTGGTCCATCCGGTACTTGCGGTTGTTGTCCATCTTGACCAGGCGCAGGGTGGGGGCATCACTGGGCGTCAGGCCAAAGAAGGGCAGGACGTCAGCGCCATACCCAGCCACGTCCACCACCACAAAGAGCACCTGGGAGAGGGACAGGTGACATGAGGGTGGGTGCCCTGCAGCCACCCCGCCATGTCCCCACCATGGCACCTCCTCACCTTGCCCCGGAAGGTGCCAGCGGCTGCCCGGAAGCCGTCCTGCAGCTCCAGCTGTGCCGACGATGACTTGTTGAGGAAGAGCAGCATGTGGTGGGGGATCTTGGCACCAAAGATCTGGTCAGAGGTCTGGGAAGGAGGAGGAGGAGGAGGAGAAGGTTGAGGGCTGGGGGGTGGGCCTCATGGCCCTCACAGGCTGGAAATGGGGCTGGAGCAAGGCTGCACCTCATTGGTGAACTCCATCACCAGCTCCAGGCTGTGGACACGGAGCAGCTGGGTGAGCTCGGCCGGATCCAGGCCCTGCTCCGGGTCCACAGGGAAATCTGTCCGTCCCTCGTCGAACTGTCAGAGCCGGGGTGCTGAGGGCTGGGGAGCCTCAGGACGGCTCCCACCACCCCCACCCCCCGCCACC